>CAKNYM010023335.1:0-15166 GCA_932195095.1 Andricus curvator | reverse complement strand
AAGCGGATGACGTACACGTTCCAGTTGCGTCGGGATTGGTTGCTTTATGGAACCATGATCGTAGCTTCCGGAGCCTACAACTTCTCACATAATAAAAATTGTAGTGTTTTTTTACTTTCAATTTCGGCACACATCATTCACGAGGTGTACACAAAAAGTTCAAAATTAATTTTTCATCACCAAAAAACTGTCAAATCCGACCAAACGTGCCCTGCAAATCGTATAATTGGACTGATACGGTCGATTTTAATATAGAATTAATATAATGTTACATTTTTAAAGTTGATATTGTTAAACCTATTACCCAGAGGAAATAAAAGGAAAAACTAAATAAAAAATCCTATGTCCGGATGTCGGTCAAATCCGATCACACGTGCCCTTGAAATCGTATAATCGCACTTATACGGTCGATTTTGACATGGAAATAATAAAATGTTATATACTCGAAAAAAAAACTCAATCGTAAGATATGACAGGAAAGGAATTTTCAAAATAACTATCAATTGATTGCGAGCATTTTATCCACAAACACCTAAATTTATCGCCTAGCAGTCGATAGCCTGAACCATTACTCTCCGTCGACGGAATTGAAAGTAAATGGGAAAATCATCCTCAGAAGCCACAGCTTGAACGAGTTAAAACAACCATTTCTTCACTCTCTTTTTCATGAATTGTTGTGTTATTATACGACTTACAGTAAATGAATTACCCGTTCAGGGGATTCTAAATAAAACACTTTTTAAATGAAATAAGTATAATCCATATCAATTTTTCTTCGCCTACTATTTCGTTTTTTCGCGTTTTAAACCATGTACAATGATATAAAATGTCATTTTGAAAAAGCAGTTAAAATTTGTATCGACGGAACAATTTTTCACAGGGGTTACTTTTTGTTCCGGATTTCATTGTTGTATATTAGGATTATACCATCATCAACCCCGTTAAATTTCTTTCGAAACTCATAAGCCGATATTGGCCAGATGAGGTATCCTGGAATGTCTTCCTAATATTAGCATAATACAGTTTTCTTTGCCAGAAGCACGTCTCCGCAATTAAGTAATAAAAAGGCATTAAGTGTTAAGGATTTCAGTATTACCTCCCTGAAAGAAATTGGCCATAAAAAGATCATAAAGACGTAACTGTCACTGTCGAAGTGACGGTCGAAACTCAATGACAACCCTTGGGAATTTCCCGAGGGGAAAAATAAACACGCTTTCATTGTATGAGTGTGAAGTTCGCAACGTTTACAAAAAACAGAGAAAGTGAGAAATTACATATTTGAAAAGTCAAAATGTTTTCACTGAATATGGCAGTTCCCTTCAGTCCCCAAATCATCCTCTTAGGTTTAAAAAATTCTGTAAAAATACAATAATTCCAAAAGTCTACATTTTTTCAATGACTATTGTTGAATTTCATGCCAAAAGCACCACCAAAAACTTTCATCCCTCTAGTGCATGCGGAACCTACCGCATCTCATTCCCTAAACATTCAAAAACTCGGTAAAAATACACTAATTTCAAAAGTCAAAATTTGTCCAATGATTATTGCAGCATTCTATGCCAAGAGCACCACCATACAGTTTCAACCCTTTACTGCATGTGGAACCCATAAGAAATGAACACCTCAAGTTAAACTAATTCATTAAAAATACAATATTTTGAAAAGCCACAATGTTTGCGATGATTACTACCGCATTTTATGACAAAAGCACCAACAAAAAGTTTCATCCCGCTAACGCATGTGGAACCTACCTCAAAACATCCCCTAAGGTTTACAAAATTGGGCAAAAATATAATAATTTCAAAAGTCAAAAATTCTGTAATGATTATTGTAGAGTTTCATGCCGAAAGCACCATTAAAAAATTGTATACCTCTAGTGCAAGTGGAACCTACCCAAAATCATCCCCTTAAATTTACAAAATTCGGTAAAAATACAGTAATGCGCTATAGGGATGAAACTTTTTGGTGGTGCTTTTGGAATGACATTCTACAATAATTATTGAAAAACTTTGAACGTTTGAAATTATTTTATTTCTAAGAAGTTTTACCGAATTTTTTAAACCTAAGGGGGTGATTTGGAGTGGGTTACACATGCGCTACGCACAGAAAAACAGAACCTTATATTTTACTTAAAAACAAGTTAAATCTACTGATCTTCCAAGTACGTATATGGACAACACGACAGTTCAGTAAATGTTACAATTATAGGCAACTAAATATGACTATCATTGATTAATTCTGTCAATTTGATGGCGATAATATAAAACAGATCTAACTTATGTTAACGGTATAGAATACAGTTTAGACAGAACTATAAATTGTAAAAAAATATTGCAAAAAAATTAATAAATAAACACACGGTTAATTCTGATATATATTTCCGGATATATACTTATAATTAATCTGTATTTGAGGCGTTAGGTACAAAAACAACCTAACTCGACAAGTCGTGTTTTGAGATTAATCAATTTAAAGATTTCAAATTGTTATGCAACTAAGAAAATATTAATTTTAAAATTAATCCTTTTATACAAATAAAGTTTCAACATTTAGGAATAGAATCCTGTTGTTAAAATCAATTTTTTTCTCCAAGAAATTATTTAAATAATGGAAAATAAACAAAAAGAGTTAGGTTGTTCTTCTATAGAACGGGGTTTGAGGATTTGTTTTTCACTAGTTTTACCTATTAATCATTATTTAATGGTTTTTAATCACATATTCATTTATTTAAACAACATGATATTGTTAAAAACTCAAAAATTATTTATAAATTACACTTTATTATAAAAAATTATTTTAAAAAATTGTCAACATGTTAATTTAAAAAAATATTTGCCAATCGATTCTATAGAAAAAACTCAGAAAACTCCTTTGAGATTTTTCCGTTAAACGCTATGTTACTGGGGTAAAATTGTTATAAACAATTTCGAGCGAAAGCGGAAAGCCACATCGCATACGGGAGAGGACAGCGGCAGCGCGGCGTGCATTGAGTATTACGCGATTCATGTTAACAATTGTTATTTTCACATTACTTTTAAGTTATGCGTTAACTACTTCGGGATCGGTGATTCTGAAAAATTAATTTTCGGAAAAATAACCTAAATCGTGAAATCATGTTAAAAGAAATATCAGTTTAAAGGTTTGAAACTCTCTAGAACTAAGAAAACGTTAATATTAGATTAAATGGTTTGGTGTACAATGAAATATGATTATTGAAAAGTGAAATTCTGTCGAGAAAATAATTTTTTCATTTCACAAATTTATGTATTGAACGGACAGATGATCCGACTACTGCGATCTGCACAGCTGAGCGAAAGCGGTGAGCGGGCAGGGGACACGGTACCCCGCGCGGTATATGCGTATGCGAGTGCGCGCGCACCTCGAAAATGGCGTAATTAGAGATAGAAAAGTTTTTTTTATGTTACTTTAAGTTGTATACTATCAAGTAGGATTTACAGATTATAAAAAAGCAATGTACTGAAAAACAACCTAACCCGGGTTAGGTGGTTTTTGTACCTAACGCCTTATTTGTAAGTTACAACGCTTATAATACAATTAAAATTTCGGACGCAACGGGGGGGGGGGGGGATTTGAACGCATAAACCTAAGCACGCAAATCGATTATCTTAACCACTACACTATTACACGAGTTGCGATCTGTAAAATAATCTCGAAATGCATTTGTAACTGAGGTGGAGCCCTCGGTAACGACTTCTGAATACGCGTCCATGCCATCGCGTGCACACGACAAAAGCTCTCGCATTTAACTCATATCCATATAAGTCAGCTGAAACAGTCGCGGAACGCAAACAGGTCTTGCTCCAATAAACTCTTAACTGTACGCGATCTGTGAATAAATTGTGCCATCCAAAATTGTGTCATTTATTATAAAACCCCTTCATTGATAAGTGGGAATATGGAGTAATGTGACAACTGTCACAGAAATGTCAAAAATAAATGTTTTTTAGGTGATGCAATCCATCCATTGCCGATTGCGCCATGAATTCATCCGGTGGTCCGCAAGGATAGGTTGCGTTGTTACGACTTTGAGGGCCAGCTAAACAAGCTAATCGGATCGGTAGCACGTACCGATCCTTCTGTAATGTCCACTGCACCACTATTGTAATCTCGGTTCAGTGGAAATTACATATCTTACAGTATTTAATACTAGGGAATAGAGGTGTATTTTACTAAAGGATTGCCGTTAAATTCACCTTCATTTCATTGTGACATTTACGAAATGCTGTGATTTTGCCATTTTCACGCCCTCATTAAGAGCAGTTTTCACTGTTACGGTTACAAGAAACACTCTACATTGCTTGATAAGTAAATATTACATTTCTTTTTATTTTCTGCGTGTAAAGGAATGAAAGTTTTTAATGGTGTTTTTGGCATGTAATTCTACAATAATTGTTAACAAAATTTTGTCGTTTGAAATTATTGTATTTTTACAGAATTTTTCAAAGCAAACAGGGTGATGTGGGGTACATTCCACATGCATTAGAGCGATTATACTTTGTGGTGCTGCTTTTGGCATTAAATGCCGCAGTGTATGTATGTGTGCAATATTTGTGCATGCATAAGGGCAAAAATTGCACGATTTTAATTTCGTCGGCGTAATAGGTTTAACAATATCAACTTTAAAAATGTAACATTTTATTACTTTTATGTCAAAATCGTCCGTATAAGTGCGATTACACGATTTCCAGGGCACGTTTGTTCGGATTTGACCGACATCCGGACATAGGATTCTTTATTTTTCCTTTCATTTCGTCAGGGTAATAGGTTCAACAATATCAACTTTAAAAATGTAACATTTTATTACTTTTATGTCAAAATCGATCGCATATGTGCAATTACACGATTTCCAGGGCACTTTTGTTCGGATTTGACCGACATCCGGACATAGGATTTTTCATTTTATTCTTATTTTCATTTCGTGTGGGTAATAGGTTTAATAATATCAACTTTAAAAATGTCAGATTTTATTAATTCTATATGAAAATCGACTGTATAAGTCAAATTATATGATTTACAGGGCACGTTTGGTCCGATTTGACCGACATCCGGACATAGGATTTTTTATTTTATTTTTGCTTTTATTTCCTCTGGGTAATAGGTTTAATAATATCAACTTTAAAATTTAACATTTTATTACTATTATGTCAAAATCATCCGTATAAGTGGGGTTACACGATTTCCAGGGGACGTTTTGTCGGATTTAACCGACATGCGGACATAGGATTTTTTATTTTATTTTTCCTTTCATTTCGTCTGGGTAATAGATTTAACAATATCAACTTTAAAAATGTAAGATTTGATTACTTTTATATCAAAATCGACCGTATATGTGCAATTACACGATTTCCAGGGCACGTTTGTTCGGATTTGACCGACATCAGGGCATAGGATTTTTCATTTTATTCTTATTTTCATTTCGTGTGGGTAATAGGTTAAATAATATTAACCTTGAAAATATAAGATTTTATTAATTATATATGAAAATCAACCGTATAAGTCCAATTATACGATTTCCAGGGCACGTTTGGTCGGATTTGACACTTTTTTGGTGATGGAAAATTAATTTTGAATTTTTTGTGTACACCTCGTGAATGATGTGTGTCGAAATTGACAGTAAAAAACAGTACAATTATTTTTTTTGGGAGAAATTAACATTTTTGAGAAAACAAAATTGTTTTGCCCTCATTTTTTTAGGGCGAAATTTGAAAAACCGAAAGTGCCAATGTCTTTTATAAAAATTATCCTACAATAATATGCACAAAAAAAAATATGAAAAATTGAAAATTGAAAATTCATAAAAATGAGTGAAACCGTCACACTCAGACGTCTCGAACTTCAGTGCAATCACTTCCACAGGAATGCCACGGCAGCGCATCAAGTACTCATCATGATGGATTTGAAAATTGATGCGCTGCCGTGGGATTCCTGTGGAAGTGGTCGGACAGTAGCCCTTTCGGGTATCCCGGTGAGATGTACCCATCTATCACATAGCTCACCACCACCGGATTGCATGCTGCCACCCCCAGCGGTGGCACCAGGGGCGCCCCGACGATACTCGGGATGCGACGAACGACAATATATATTTAAAAACTTCTCCATGGAATTATGGGTTTTTGATGCTCTTCTTAGTCCCTTTCCTCTTCGTTCTCTGCCTGTCTGGCATGGGAAACCCTGTCAGTAGCAATGCTACAACAAACATTGCCGTCAAATTCATGAGAGGAAAGCTCCATCCCTACCGCAACACAAACGCGAGAACATCTTCGGTAGGGAGATATAATATATATATATTGTAACGGAGTAATTCGTACCCCGCACAAATACAGTAAAAATTATAAAATTTAAGTGTAAAATTTTACTAGGGAGATGAGTTTAGAATCACGAATCGCAAATCAACTAAAAATAAGAGACTCATTACTTGTTAAAACTAGGGACGCTAGGTCATCCGACCGAAACTAATACTTGCCAGACCACGGGGTTCCAAATTATAAAAATTTCATTAATTCTTCTAATTTTTGGTTCGTATTATTTTATTTATTTCATATTGCAACTCGAGTGGCATGGGTGGATCAACCACCCCACACAACAATAAAAACTGTCTGCTTAAACGAGGGTGCCTGCACTGGAGGGCTGCTGTCGCCAGGGATTAAGAAGAGGAGATTTTCCTGGCGCATGCGTAGTGGACGGGATTCCCGCACGTACAAGAGCGCTCGGAAAAACTAGGATCAAGCTGGCGCAGAGAATCTACGCGGTGAGCCGATTCAGCCACCCCTGGACCATCGACTAGCAGGAGACCTCGAGGTTCTGCGTGGCACAGAACGCACCCCGACTATGCGCCACCACGCTGCGGGTTACCGAACCTGGCAGTTGTCCTTTTCCTTCGTTCGTCCTCTCAGTTCTACGCTCGAACTCGAGTGGCGCTCCGACTCCTATGAGAGGGAGAACAGGGACGCCACTCTAAAATTCATTCGTGATTCTGGACTCGCAGCGAATACTTCGCCAGTCAAATATAGAGCCAACGGAATTTAAGGAGATTGTAAAAATAAAAGAAAGACCATGAGAGGACGATCACGAGGAGGACGGTTGGCCAGGTAGGTCCCCTGTCATTTCTTTGTCGAGATGTAACTTCGTCTTCGCGTTTCAACGTCGTGTGTCGAATCAGTAGACACACGCCCTTGAAATTAGTAAATTGCTGACCTCTGTCAAGGTCCCGGGTTAAATTCGAGTCAATGAATCTCAATCAAAAGCAAATCTTGTGTATTTTATGGGTCAGCGTGGACCCCACTAGTGTGGTGACAGAAAAATGATCAAGTTATAAATAATAATAGTCAATTTGTCTAGGGGTCACTCGAACCCCACCGTAAAGAAAATGTCGATTCTTTTGTTACTTTGATTTTGGAGTGGGGCAAAGGCCCACTCGTTATTTAGACAGGCTCATGTGCAATCATTTCGATAGACTCTCTTAATGAATTATATCTGCAGTTAATATTAAAATGCTGACTTTCAATTGACTTCACCTCTCCCTGCGTTCCCCCTTACTCCGTCACTCTACCGGAGCTATCGGGCGACTACACCGCGATCCATTCGGAATAAGTAAGATAATATGTATTGCAATCTTTTGGTAGTTTGAGATTAGGCAAACTATCTGGCGCCCTTCAGGCAAACACTGGACTCATTCTCAGTCCAATCTTAAATGAAATTTTGAGTAAATTGAAATAATCATCGAAAAATCACTTTGTAGTGCATTTCCCAGAAATTAGGACAGTAATTCAGGACGACCTTAAACAACAAAGGCGTCAGATAATAGACGGGAACCTCCTCCCTAGAACAACCATCAACCGAATAAGATCAGAGGTTGAGAATGCATTCCGCCAGCAACTCCAGGGTGCGCAGGCCGAAAAGAGGATCTAGTGGATGCCGGAAATGAATGGAGACGTGATCAGATGTCACTTTCGGGCAACGACACGGCGAGGACCCGTCAGGGGCGAACAACATCGTCTCTTCGTGGGTCTTCATCCGGAGCTGGCCCATATAGTGACTGAACAACATCTTGCTGGTCAATTAAGATCCATTAGGCTGCGCCACTTTATATATGAGGTCGAAATAAGTAACAGCGAAAAAATGGTACAACAACAACTAGCAGCACCTGTAGCGCACCCCGTAGATGCGGTGGAAGAGTAGGTTCATATACCCGTGACACCAGACGCTAAGGACGAGCGGGGGCCGGATCTGGGGGATATGTAGCAGGGCGACTGTCTCATGTTCGACAGTCGTTAGGCTTGCGGCCGCTGAGTCAGCCCCTGATCCTATTGAACTCATTGAAGATTTCAATGAGGAAAGCCTGCGTCTCATGGTGTGCTGCACTGATGCCATCCTAGAGTTTGCAGATCAAGAACAATCAATAAGAAACAGTCTGCCGAAATTTAAAGTCAACAAAGACTTTCTCCGGTTAGCGGCTTGAACACCGAGATACTGCCTCTGTCCTTGCAGCAGGACATCAGCTTGCTGCAGGTGCATACTTTTGTATATTGTGCTGCGGTCGCGTGTGCTAGGATGATGGGCATAAAACTCAGATGCCGGGCTACTAACAACTATGCCCCAAGAAAGGTGTCAGACCCTCCATGGAAATTTCGACTTCAAGGCGAGATTCGCAAAATAAGAGCAAAAATGGGACGGCTGTACCAATTTCGAAAGGGCAATCGGTCTTCCGATGTAACTCGTATCCTAAAGAGGGCTAAGAACTGGAAAGCGCTGGGCGTGGAAGGGGTGCACAGCTTCTGGTACAAATACCTAGAAGTTTTGAAGGGCCCCAACAACGGCGGGTTGCAGAACGTCTTGGTGATCCCAGATCACTTGCCGTCTTTTATGACGGAGGGCGTAACGTATATGATACCCAAAAAGGTAGATGCTGGTAATCCTAGTGATTACCGACCAATCACCTGCCTCTCGACCGTCTATAAGTGTCTGACGGCTATCATTTCTTGCATGCGAAACACCACCAACGCAATTGGCACATTTTCTACATTGACTACCTACAGGCGTTTTCCCCAATACCCCACGATTATTTACTTGAAGTACTTAAGACATACAAGATCTGTCCGCGCGTCATCCAATTTCTGGATAACGCTATGCACACGTGGTGCACAAGGATTAAATGTTTTAGTCGTGGGGTGATGAGGGATTCCGATTCTTGTCCATTAAACGAGCAAGCTTCCAAGGTGATTCATTCAGCGCACTATGGTTTTGTTCAGCATTGAACCCACTAAGTTGGAGACTCAACAACACGTCCTATGGGTTCAAAATTGAGGTGGGAGTGGCTGAGTCTCAACTCACTCACCTCATGTACAAGGACGACATAAAGCTTTATATAAGCTCAGAGTCGAAACTGAATAGCCTACTTAACATCTTGCTGCAGTTCCTATATGACATCCGGATGTCTCTGGGTTTGGACAAATGCAGAAAGCTGCATTTTTCCCGTGGAGAGATAAATGCTCCAATAATACTGAACGACCGCGCTCTGATTGAGGCGATGACTGATGAAGAATCGTACAGGACCCTTGGCATATTGCCAGCGAGGGGTCCGCTCCACTCTGCGATTAAAAAGGCGCTTGAGACTGCTTTTTCGGGTCGCCTGAGTCTAATTCTGGCGTCTGGCCTCTGTGCGAAGAACATCACAAAGGCAATTGAAACATATGCCATTCCTCTCCTAACATACTCCTTTGGTTTGGTTACATAGTCCAGACTGACCTCGAGAGGCTTAACAGAACCATCCGCGTAAAAATGTCAACATCGAATGCACCATGAAAGGACTGCTGTAGAGAGAATAGTTCTGCCGTGCAAGCTTGGAGGAACAGGGATCTTGGATTTTCGTCGATTGTGTGACTCTCAGGTTACGCAATTGCGAGAATATTTTCAAAACAGGACTAACATCTCACTCTACGACTACATCTGTAGAGTTGACCTGTATACCCCCTTAAAACTTGCAGCTGTTGATTTGCAGAACATCGGGCATCTCAACTCTGAACAGCTAGCTGCTCAGTGGCAAGGGAAACAGCCGCACAAGCAACGCCATCCAGGACAGGGTAATCAAGACGAGGAATTACCAAAAACTCATACTCAGTATGGCAGCAGTTATTTACACATGCCGCCCTTGTGAAAATACCAATGAGAACATCATTGATGGCTGTACGATGCTTGCCTCGCAGGAATACACGCGCAGGTACAATGATGTTGCTGGGATCATTCACCAACAAACTGCCTTGAACACTGGTTTACGAGAGAGATTTGAGCCTTACTACAAATATAGCCAGGACAGGACTATTCTGGCTGACCACCTAGTCAGACACAATCGTCCAGATGTCCTCTGGTTCGATAAACGTGCTCAACCCGTGAGAATAATATACATAAGCGTTGCCCTTAACAATAACATTAGACTCCGATATAATGCAAAGATCCAGAAATATTCGGAGCTGAAGCAGAAGATCCTCAGAAGGTAACTATATTCAGCTGAAAGATTTCGGGATCAGGAGGTTTCAGAAGTCAATATTCTTCAATCATCGTCGCAGAATATTATTTAAATTTAGCCTAGGAAAAAACCAGGGCCGTCTTTCGATTTTCATTTCCTGGATAACATCTTCTCTGGCGTCCCAGTTCGTGTGCCCTAAGATTTCGGGATCAGGAGGTTTCAGATGTCAATATTCTTCAATATTCGTCGCCAAATATTATTTAAATATAGTCAAGAAAAAAACTAGGGCCATTTTTCGATTTTCAATTCCTGGATAACGTCTTCTCCGGCGTCCAAGTGCGCGTTCCCTAAGATTTCAGGGTCAGGAGGTTTCAGGAGTCAATATTCCCCGAGTCTCATGGCAAAATATTATTTAAATTTAGTCATGGAAAAAACCAGGGCCGCTTTTCGGTTTTCATTTCCTGGACGTCTTCTCCGTCGTCCAAATTCGCGTCCCCTAAGATTTCAGTCAATATTCTTAAAATCTCATCGCAAAATATTATTTAAATTTTGTGAAGGAAGAAGTTTGAGAAGTTAAAATATTTCAAATTTCTATAAATTTCAGGTAAATAATAAATGGTCCATAGGGGTAAGTGTTATAACGGGGTTAGTGTGATAACAAGAACATTTGAAATCAAAAACAAATTACTTATGAACTTTTTTTATTACAACATGATGAAGAAGACAGAGCAAAGAAGAAGACAGACGAAAGCTGCACTCAGACTGATGAAGCCGTGGCAACTCCCACTACCCGTGATAGGAAGCGAGAAAGGGAGAGCACCCTAAGTCCAGTAGAGATGAGTCCTTCCAAGCCGAAAATCAAAAAGCCGAGGACACGTAACGCTCCAGCGCCAACGACCTCGACACCGAAAAAGGTGGAAAAAAAGCCGGAGTCTGCACCAAAACGGAAAAAGACGCAGATGCGAGCTTGAAACGAGGCGGTCCTTATCAAACCTGACGCCCTTGGCGTAAAAATCAAAGGGGTCAGGCAAACGAGACACGGCGAGGTACTAGTAGAACTGGGACCTACATCAAAGGGCAGCGCTGAGCAGTCGGCTGCCATCAAGGAGGCGGTTGGTGACGAAGGTAGCGTACGTGAGCTTGCCCCTCGCACCGAGGTCGAGATTCTGGACCTCGATACGACGACAGATGCAGAAGAAGTAGAGGAAGCCATTCGAAAACATTTCGGCAAACCGGTTTGAGTCATCAGGGTCAGCCTCACGAAAAGACCCTTAAGAGGCAATCTGAAGGCTTTCGTGGAGCTGGCAGAAGATCTGGCTGTAAGTTTGGTGCGCATAGGACACCTTAAGGTGGGGTGGGTATCCTGACGTGTGTACAAGAAGGCGGAAGCAATAAGGTGCTACCGCTGCCTAGGCAGACCCTCGCAGCGAACTGCGAGGGTCCAGATAGGACCAAATCATGCTGGCGATGCGGCAAAGAGGGGCATAAAGCTGCAGTATGCGAAAGCGTACCGCAGTGCTACCTCTGCGCCGCAAAGGAAGATAAGCCCCGAACAGACCATCGCCCGGGGGCAAGGAGTTGCTTGACGTTCAGAGATGCAGCCTCGTTGAAGAAGCCTCTTGGACGTGCACGCTAACATCGTAGCTGGGCAGGTCCGACAAGAAGTCCAGTTTACCAGGAGAATACCAAGCTGGCACAAAGGATGAAGGCCGAGGCACGGCCTAAGAACGGCACCCCCTGAAGTAATGCGAAAGCGGTTCCGGGGGCAATCATGCCAAGGAGAAAGGGTGGTGGTTTTTAGTCGGTAGTTGGTAGCATCACTATAATGATCGAATTAAGATCTTTGTGTATATTTATATATATTAGGATCATTGTAGTGATGATATCAATATCCCGACACTACCGAGAAGTGCGGACCCTTCTCGGTGTGTGTTAGCACATTTTCCACCTTCCCTCGTAAAAAAAAAATTATTGGTAGGAAAAGGTGGCTGTCATTGGTTATTGCTTTAATCAATTATTTTTAAAGAAATTGAAATGCTTTTAGAACACTCGAATTCGTAATTGTCATCTGGTCTTTTGATTGGATTTTTTCCTGCATAAAGCACCTTTTGTTGAAATTTTTTTTATGACTGAAGGAAGATATATTTTCCTTGAAAATCCGTTGCTTTTTCAAAAATTTTACATTTTTATTACTTTTAATGATAAATTACGACACGGTAATTAAAAAACAGACTAAGGTAAGTTTTTTGTTTTTCATTTTCATTGTGAAATACGAAAATCTGTCAACAGTTCGAGGTTAGTTGAAGAGGTTAATGAACCTCATTTTTGGAATAAAAATGTAAGTATACCATTAAGCTATTTCCCTTTCGGCGAGCCTCAAGGGGTAAGCGTGACACTACCCGATTCTGGTAGTGTTTCTAGGTGGATAGTTACTTGTAGTAAATAACTACAAGTGTGGGCTCACCACACCCACGACCGCCAACAGCAACGCAGTAGTATCAGACGGTCACCCATCTAAGTACTAACCGCGCCCAACACTGCTTAACTTCAGTGATCTAACGGGAACTGGTGTTTCCAGCGTGGTATGGCCGTTGCCATACAAGCGTAGAGTAACAAAATGTAACAAAATGTAAGTAAATAATAATAATTGTAAAAATACATTTTAATACATTCATTTCCACAAAAAATATTTTTTAAATCTATTTAGAAATTATAAAATTTAAAATAGGTAAGTTTTTCAGCATCATCACTGAACCTTCATTCCAAATTCAAATTTTTTTATTTTATTTTCAATAATATTGTTTTAAATGACCAAAAATTGAAAGCATACATACATTATAAAAATAAGTGGATGTTTAATTTATAATTATGAAAGTACAATCTTGTAAAATTTAGATTTCACTGATTTCAGTGTTATTTTTTACAGGTATCACACTTACGCGTAATGGCGGAAAATCCGAAATCGTCGACACCCTACCAAAGAAAATTAAAATTATTTCTTCAGACAGGTGTTTGCTGATTAAAGAAGTGGACGATTAAAAGTAAAAAGTCCAAGGATAATGGTGGCAAAATTTTAGACAAGAATCTTCTCAAATATTTGAAATAACACTAATCAAAGTCTAACTTTGTAATTTCGTATCACACGTACCCCTATCGACCCAACGTTAGAATGCTAAATAGAAATACATTTTCAATTCCGGCTTCGTCGAAAATTACCTCCTTCTTCGCATAACCAAACTGATTTATCATTAAAAGTATTAATAGATAAAATAAAAAGAGAGATGCAATATAGTAAGGTCAGAAAAACGCAGAACTTTCGAATCCTAGCTATAAATAATATATTTTCGATCCCGACTTCGTCGAAAATAACCTCCTTTGAATACCAAGCTGCATGGCTTAATTATTCTTTCTGACAATATGGGAATTTTTAACATATTGCAGACAAAAAGACTAGCGTGTTAAAAAAGTATGCGAAAAAGGTAAATAGTGTGTCGAAAGGAAACTATCGTTGATTTACACATGCGCAGTACTTTTTTCATACCTTACTAAAAAATCATATATATATTCTCATATTTCATTTCTAAAACTTATCTTTCTAACTTGTGCATAATGTTAATATATTGTTAGCCTTTCAAAATTATCAGTCAACCAAAACTGTGATATTAAAATATTCATTATAGGAGAGATAGCCCTACGCCTCTGCCACTACTTTCGCTCTCCAGAAGAAATAGAGGTGGAAGCGGACCATGTGCTCCCGGCGGGAATTTCTCCTAGCTGGGCATGTCTTCTCTGGTCAACTTTCGTACTTCCAACACTTTGCGCTTGCACTTCTCAATTTGTTTCGCATCCTTCCGATGCTACACCCTAACCTCAAAAGCTGTACGTGCTGTTTTTCCGAGCAGTATTTCTCATACAAAACCACTCCAACCTTTACACCTTCACTTGGACTACATCACCGCACCACCGCTCCGTCTGACCGACCTTTATCTCAACAAAAATATACTTAATAATCCCACAACAAAATAAAAAATTAAGCTTTTTTAACAAGGGAACCAACGGTTTTCTTCATTTACGGCTTAAAATACTTAGGAGGCATCCCAAAAACATATTAAGAAAAAAACTGAAATGGACAAGTACTTTTCAGTCAAAATTAGTTAAGGCTAGCCGTGCTATGGGGGCTAAACGATTTCTTTTATTTCACAAATAGGTCAAAAACTACACTATTACTCCTCATTAAGGTAGGGCACGGATAGGAGGGCAGCTTTAAGTTGTTCTCTGTCATAAAGGAGGCAGTCGGCGTGGGAGAAAGTTTGCGCGAATTCCTTCCACGCACCGAGGTCAAGGTCTGGGACCTCGACACAACGACGGACCAACAAAAGATAGAGGAAGCCATAAGAAGACACTTACGTAGAGCTAAGTGAATAGCTGGCGGCAAGACTAGTACGTTCAGGACACCTGAAGGCGGTATAGGTGTCCTGTACAGTACGGAAGAAGGTGGAAATCATCAGATGCTACCGCTGTAAAGGCTAAAGCCACCTAGAAGCGGGCTGCGAGGGTCCTGACCGGACTACAGCCTGTTGAATGTGCGGCAAGGACACCACAAGTCTGAAGATTGCGACTCAATACTACCTGTATACTCCTGTATCCTATTTACCTCTTCGCTTTCCTTCCACCCCCACACCT
>CAKNYM010023331.1:0-11868 GCA_932195095.1 Andricus curvator | reverse complement strand
TTTTTTTTAACTTGATACATCGAAATATGTTTATTACGGATATTTTTTTCATAGGATTCGTATTTTTTGAGATATTTCGATGTCTCAAGTTAAAAAAAAAACATATTAATGGTTACGTATAAGAAGATACCAAAGTAACAAATTATTAGTACGCCTCTGAATCAGGACATTCAGCTATCATCTTTGCTGATTATGAAGGAAAACTCAGATTAACTGGGGATCCCGGTGTGGCTTGGTTGTGGTTCCTCAAAAATTTTAATTTCGAGTTGTAGTTGGTTTTTGGTCAATGTGTGCCACGCAGACGGCTAAAAAATGGAAATTTACGGGAACGCCTGTGAATATAATTACTACTAAATTTACATCCTGGATTTATGAAGAAAGAAAGTGACTGCTGCAGAAAGGGTTTTGGAAAAAGCATTCGCGACACAAACAAGGATTCTGCAGGTATCTTGTTCCGAGAAAAGTTTAAAAACTAATTATTTGATTGAAACTGGATGTTTTTTGGATGGGATACTTTTCAATGATTGTTGTTAGAACTTTTGGAAAGAGTGATTGAAAGAGTTAGGAAATTGGAATTCGCGCGTTGATAAATGTCACGCATATACAGGGAAAATTGCCGAAGTGAAATTTGATCGATTTGGTGGCGAGTTTTCTCGCGAATTATTTTAATTTTGTTCGGTCGCCATTTGAAATGTTTGATGCGCATTCGATGGTGGGGATCGATGCAAAGACATTATCAAATAAAGTTCAAATTATCAGTAATTAAAATTGATTTAAAATCAACGGCAGGTTATTATTTTGATATTTAAAGAAAGCTCAATACTCCGTGGATTGGTTAATTAAAAGTTGTAGAAATCCACAAAATCGATCAAATTTCACTTAGGCAATTTTTCCTGTATATGCGTGACATTAATCAAATAATTAAAGTATATCTGAAAATTTCTCACATTCAGATCAATACTCAAATCTCGATCGCATTTAGAATAAAACTAAATCCCGCGCGAATTCCAATTTCCTAACTCTTTCAATCGCTCTTTCGCAAAATTCTAATAACAATAATTTAAAAGCATCCCATCAAAAAAACATCTAGTTTTAATCAAATATTAGTTTTCAAACTTTTCTCGGTACAAAATAACTGTAGAATCCTTGTTGCTGTCCCAAATGCTTTTTCCAAATCCTTTTCTGTAGCAGTCTCTTTCTTCCTTCATAAATTCAGGATGTTAATTTAGTAGTAATTATATTTACAGGCGTCTCCGTAAATATCCTTTTTGTGGCCGTCTGCGTGGCGCACTTTCACCAAAAAACTAACTTCAACTCTGACTTCAAATTTTTAAGAAACCACAACCAATATAACCGCCGGCCACACCGGGGTGCCCAGTCAATCTGATTTTTCCCTTCTAATCAGCAAAGGTGATAGCTAATTACAATATTATTTATATTTTTTATAATTATGTAAAAACACATCATTTTTTCTTCAAAAGGAATAAGTATTTTTGAGAGCACCTTTCATTTTAAAAATCTTAATTTTTTGGACCACGTTAATTATTATACTAACTCTCTTCGAGTTCACGGAACTTTTTTGTGCATTTCTGAGCCAGGCTTTCCGTCTTTGTTTGTAAGAAGGAAGACTCGAGAATACCACTGACGAAAAATGATTTATGATACTTTGAACTCGTGACCTCTTTTGAACGAAGGTTTGAATTATTAACGATCTTACGCTGCTTTCAGGACACTGACAAGCGTACTGCCTGTCACTTTCACTAGAGTCTGTAGCGCACCCAGATACCCTTCTTTCCTCTATCTGCCAAGCGTATTGCGCATATGCCAGTTCTACTCTCAGGCCTCGTAGACGTAGAGAATTCTTGGCGGTTCGTTTGAAAGAATGTTGACGTATCAAGCGTTATTCGCACATTACTTGACTACTTTTTTTAATATATCATGAAATAACATATCTTAAAATAAAATGAACAAGATGCAGATTTATAGGTTATATGTTGAAAACCGAAGTTATTTCAAATAAAATAATTAACAACGATTTAACAACGTAACGATTTAATTAAATTTATCAATTATTTACAGTATCTGATCTATTTCTTTTACTATGAGTTTGAGATGTATGGGACTTTTTGGAAATATTGGAATTTGAAAATGATACGACTGTATTACGAACGGACACACATTTTAAACTGTATTCAACTAAATCTGTCTTGGCATCTTTATAAAGCTATAATACAAGATCCATGACTAGTTTTTTGCTCTAATACAATAATTATCTCTTGTTTGCTGCTAGAATACTAAATTTATAACTAGTTTATTGTGCTTTTATTACTGGTTTATTTGAAAAATTACTTTGCACTCATGTATCCCTCACTCCTGCCTGAAATATACCAGGTTATATCTGAAAATGAATTAAAACATTAGCTTTCGCGTAAGATTTCATAAATTTTAAAATTTTGATAAGAAGCGATAAGATATAAATTACATTTTTAAAACAGCTCTTTTTTTAGATTTCAATTCTTTTTATGAGCAACAATCTAGGCGGAAAAATTATACATATATTATACATAGTGGAAAATGTTTTATATAATTTTCAAATACAAATAAATACAAATGAAAATTAGGCATAATTTTTTCCAATATATATAATTTTATCGCTTGGGAATGTTTTTACAGTTAAACAAAGCTTGTTCTTACGGTTATTACTTTTAACATTCAAAGTATTATGTACTTACCGAATGTTCTTGCATCAACTTTTGATTATGTTAATGAAAAAAGTTTTGCTATAAAAAAACGATTTTCAAAATATATAAATAACCGTAACTTCCCTACTCTTTAATAAAATGTATTATTAATATTATAGGTCAATCGATTCGTGCTAAAAAAAAATGCAATAAATATTTTTAGAAATCCTTCTGTCATTTTCAAGATTTTTGGGGTGAAAATATGCCCCCCCCCCCCCCCACAAATTTCATCAATTTATCTGTAACCGTTTTCAAGTTATCGTGTTCACAATAATTTGAATAAAAGTACCTACTTTAAATTGTTAACATTCTACATATGTTAAATTCTTTAGATTTATTATGTTAGGAAATTAAAATCTAGCTAATAAAATGAAGTCTTTAAATAAAATAAATAAAGTCTTTAAAAAAAAAACTTATCCTCAGTGTTAGTTACTAAGCTTATAGATGCAGGGCAAAAAGCATTAATTTTTCTGCTTCCTTTCAGCTTCAAATGTCTCTTCCTCTGATCAGGTGGTACATATATTCCTGACCGACAGCAAGCATACTTGGTAATCACATGGTCCTCTTTTGGTTTCGTCCCGCCTGTTTTTCGAAACTGTGTGCTGTATTCTTCTTCGGTTTTACTTTTCCAATCACAAAAGTCTGTAACAGACTAAAACTTCAACTCCTCTGTTTCGATGGCGATATCGTGGCAGTTTTTGTAGTGACTCAACATATTGTCGATCGATGAAGTGGTAAATTTTCGGCACATAGCACATATTTTGAGGGTTTTTTTCTTAATGATTCAGACTAGGGGACTGTTGTTTTTTATGCACTTTCATGTGGGACCTCAAATGACGCTTGCAGTTAAAATTCTTCTTACAATGGTCACATGTGAAATTGGAAGCTAATTTCGGGTAAATTTCATCAAAATGCTGGGCGTGATATCGTTGAACGTGGTCCTTTAGGGTGTACTTTTTTCCAAAACACTTATCACGAAACATACACGCAATTTTCGTTAGTTTTTTCTTATACAAATTTTCAAAGTCCTTCGGATGTTTTCTTTTAATATGTAACTTCAAATTGTCACTCCTCGCGAAAGTGTTGTTACACACGGAACAAATTACTGTAGGCATTTCACTGGTAATCGTGAAGAATCACTAATGTTGTCACAATTCACTTTCGTTCAGTAACTAAATCGTTACGTTGTTAAATCGTGCTTGATACGTCAACATTATTTCAAACGAACGAGAGTAGAACTCGCACATGCGTAATACGCTTGGCTAATGCGTAATACGCCTTCTCTGTTTCGAGATCTACACCTTCCTCGTCGAAGAGGGTCGTTCTTAGACGCTTATCCATGAATATGATAAATAGCCATCAGGACATAACGCATCCTTGTTTCAAGCCTTGCATAATATCGAACCAGTCACTCAGTTCCCCATTTACCCTGACACTCGCTTTACTACCTGTATATATTGTTTTTATTGCTTGTAGTCGAGCCATCCATTGACTCCGTTCTCTTTAAGGACTTCCCAAAGTTTACTTCTATTTACTTTGTCAAATGCTTTTTCTAGGTGAACAAATGCACAGAAAACTTTCTTTCCTACTCTGAAGCTTTTTTCTGTGATCTATCTTAAGCTAAATATCTGATCTGTACATGATCTTCCTGGCATAAATCCACTTTGGACTTGCCATATCTTTTCTTCTGTGATTTCCATTACTCTACGAATAAGTATTTTTGAGTATATTTTACTTACGGTACTTAGTAAGCTGATACCTGTGTAATTACTGCAGTTGCATTTATCTCCCTCTCTTTTGTATATTGGTACGATAATCGCTTTTCTCCAATCGTCTGGGACTTCTCCCATCTCGATACATAAATTTATCAAATCGCACAACCTGTGAGGTATGTGCTCGCCACCGTATTTAAGCATTTCAGCGCTGATACTGTCTACGCCAGCAGCCTTACCGTTTTTTAAGTTCTTAATTATATCTCTAACCTCAGTGACAGACTTTTTCAATTGGATTTTCTAATACATTATGTTCTATGTCGCAGTTCTGTTGCCCTATATCTTCACCTCCTAA
This sequence comes from Andricus curvator, assembly GCA_932195095.1. NCBI lineage: Eukaryota > Metazoa > Arthropoda > Insecta > Hymenoptera > Cynipidae > Andricus > Andricus curvator. Next base: position 7,060 of record CAKNYM010023331.1, on the reverse strand, counting down.
TAGTTCTTTAAAAGAGTCTTTTAAAGCGTCTACTATCCCGTCTATATCATATAGCAGTTCACCTTTGCTGTTTCTCATGTTGACAAACTCTGTACTTTTACTTTCCTTTATCTGTTTATATAATAGTTTCATAATTCCTTCAAAACCGTTTTGTATTTTCTTCTCTTCTTCTATTCTGATTTTATCTTTACTCTCCTTGACCAGTCGTTTAACTTTCCTATTTTTGTGTCTGTAATAATTTTTGAGCCTATTTCTCTCCTCATCGCTAAGACCTGTGATGTTCAGCGTTTTTTTGTGCGCTTCTTTCTTTTCTTTTTTGGCTGCCTCAATTTCATCAATTCACCATGCATCACCAAATTTTCTTCCTACAAGCGCTGTACCACATACTTCGGTCGCAGTTGCAATAATGATATCCCGTAGTAAAGTCCACGCGCCCTCTAAATCTGTATTCTTTAATAGTTCCTTCCAAATTGTCTCATCTATACGTTCGTTTAACCTATTTTGAAAGTCTATTCGCACTTCCGGTTTCTGTAAATTTTCAATCTTTATTCACGTTTGTTTTGTTTTTTCTGTTCTCTTTCTTCTCCATCCCCGCGCTAAATTCATTTTGGAGACTAAAAGGTAATGATCAGTATTGCATTCGGAACCCCTCATGACTCTTGTATCTTTAACTAGTTCTCTTAGTCTTTCATCCACGATAACAAAGTCAATTATACTTTGGGTATTTTCTTTACGCCAGGTGTACATGTGGATCATTTTATGTCTAAACCAACTATTTGGAATAAATAGGCCCTTTTCTAAGCATAAGCTAACTAATTTTTCCCCGTTATAATTTTGTCTTGTTGGATCCCCAAAATTACCTAGCACCCTTTCTGTATCTGTATCCTGACGTTGGACGCCGACCCATCCGTTCATATCTCCTAGCAGAATTATTCTTTCACCTTGATCGCAAGTACTTATTGTATCATTTAAAGTGTCCCAGAACGCGTCTTTGACTTCTCTCGGATCACTGTCAACTGGGGCGTAGCACGCTATGATAAATAATCTTCTGATTCCTAACTTCATTCTAACCCACAACAATCTGGGCGATACATATCCTTGATCTTTGAGATGCTGTCTTGCTTTTTCATTCATAATTAAAGCGACCCCTTGACTACCATGTGATTCACTATCTACATACACCTGACCATATTTCAAAACCGCCTTTCAACACCCCATTTTCTATGTTTCTACTTTCGCAACCCGTTTTCTTCGTCTCAGGTACGCATAGAATATCTAGTTTCCTTACGTGCATAGTTTCTCGTAGTTCTCTTACTTTAAGATCATTCACTCCTCTAGCATTCCAGACACCCAGTCTCCATTCATCGCCTGAAACTCGACCTTTACGTTTACCGTGTGTATGTATTTCGTCAATCAAAGTTTCAGTCCATTCCGAGGCTACTTTATTGTTTGTATTATTCAGGTTTAGATTGTACAACCAACTACCACCTTTGTGCGCGAAATTTGTTTTGCGAGTCGAAATCATGTCCAAGTTAAGTAGTTATTCGTCGTACGCAGTCTGCAAGCTTTTGTCGCCCCACAGCTACAGTGGGCCAGGAGGCCACTTATTTTGAACAAAAACCATCTTGAAAATTGACTTAAAAGAAAATTATTTTCACACTCAGAAATAGTTGAAGAATACAAAGATGAAATATTTTGTTGATTAAGTAATTCGTGTTTGACTGACGTTAATGTGAAGTTAAAAAACGTACTAAAATTATTGATAAGAATATATTTTTAATTATTCATATACCCAGCAATTTAGGTTTAATTTTTGAAAATGTCTTCTTATTTATTTATTTTGTAGACACGTGAGAATTAAAAATTAGACGGATGAGTTTAAAAAGTTAACAATAAATCGTAATATTTAACTTTTTATTATCACACTTTAAACATTTGCAGTAAACCGCCCACTTCCAATTCACTATTCCTCGACATTCCACCTCCTACAGAGTAAAATAAGGTATGAATGTGTTGTGCGTAATCTGAACTACAAAATATACCTGCTACTTTTTTCTACTTTTGCCGTACAGCTTAATGACCGTCAGGTGCGTGGCCGAATGTGTGCCGATACCTACTACTCCTCACGTTATTTGATCCGCATTGCACGTACTGTTGTGCTACACTAAGTTGTTTGAGCGAGTATTTTTCATATTTGATGCGTGTTTTCGTTTTACAATGAATAATAACTACTTTTGCGAAACGGCAAATTCTTGAAAATATTCCCATTAATGGGGATCTGTCTGAAGCCATGAATTATGTTCTAAGAGAGTTAAATATTTGCCAGGAGGATGCTTGTCAAACAGGATTGCAGCATTTAAAAGCTGCTCTTTCGACTTTAAGAACTAAACGCAATAAGAAATGGAATGAAGTATGTAGAATTAAAGAGAAGTTTGAAAAGAAAAATTTAAGTTGGCTAGATTCCGAGTTTACAGTTCCCGATATCAAAATTGCCAATGGAAGTGAGCCATCTTCTTTTTCTTCGGGGCCAGGTCGTCCTTCTCTAGAATTCGAGAAAAAATCGGATGGGTCAAAAAGGCGAGAGGCTGCAAATATCAGCGCGAATTTTGATCATGATCCACAAAGAATATTGCAGGCATGTCGTCATGCAGCTAAACATTCGTATTCTGGGAACAAAGATTTGCACGCTGTTATTAGTCGAATTTAAGAAAGTCCAGAACGGCAAAAAAAAATTAGAAAGTTGTTAGACACAATGACTCCAATCATTAAAAAAAATCCTTAAGAAGCTCTAGCATTTCTGTTAGATAATTCTATGTCGAAAAATGTGTACAGGAACATGCGTTTAGAGGTGAAAGAATGTGGAGCGGATATTTGGCCACCGTATAACGAAGTTCGCAAAACTAAATCTGAATGTAGACCACCAAAGGAAACTATTTCGATCCAGGAAACTGAAGTTGAAGTCTCATTGCAAGCATTACTGAACCACACTTCAAAAAGATTAATAAAATTGCACGTTTGCTACTACTTTGATTCCTCTCCGCCCATTAACAAAAAGTAACGATATTTTATGGAATAACAGAACATCACAGTCCATTGCAGATTTCAATATTTCAAAGATTTTACTCGATACAACGGAAAACTTTAATATTTAAGTACACACACTGTTCTTGAAGGTGGAAGAAGTTTGATTAAAATGGATCCAAAATCGGGTTTCATAGGAAGTTTCTACATAATTTATAGGTTCAAAATCTGAAATAATCAAAATCCCAGCTGATCCTTTTCGCAAGATATCGACATTTTAATATTTAAAATGTCATACTCGCAATAAAAATAATTCTATCCATTGACCTTTTTGAATTTCGCGCTAAATTTTTGTTTTGTCTTAAAATCAGAGATAGAATTAGGTATTTTTACTTCAACGATCAGCTAAATTTACTTTGTTGCGTGCTGAGGGGAAATCAGTCGACAAAAGGAAGGGGATTCGGCCCATTTTTGCCGTATTTTGCTAATATCTTCGTAAAAACTAATTTATTCTATATAAGTGTATTTGAAAAATAGTTTTTATTTGTTAAGAAATATTTAATGAAATAATAAAATGATACTAATTATTACTCCTCACGAAGATATTACAAAAATAAAGTTTTTTCCTATGCATTTGGTCCATTGTTTCCCCCTCAGCACTCAACGAAGCGAAGTTAGCTTGTGGTTAAAATGAAAATACCTAATAGATAAGTTGAAATGTGTAGTTATAACCTTTAAATTCTGTGAAATTCTTTGTAATCCCTTGAAATCTAATGAAATCCTGTCAGATCCTTTAAAAACCTATGAAACCATACAATCTCATGAAATCTTCTCAAATTGCTTGAAGTCCTTTTACATAAATGTTTGAAATCCCATAAATCGTTTGTAATTCTTTGAAAAATTAAAACCCTATAAACATCTTTAAAATGCTTTGAAAGACTGAAATTTCGCGAAAACGTGAAATCCTATGAAATTATTTGAAATCCGTAAGAGAGTATCACGCTTGGGGGGAGGGGGGGGGGGGGGGTAAACGCGGCTTGCGTGTATAAGCATATGGAAATCGCGTAAGAAGGGGTATGGGGTATCTAAAATCTCTAAAAAAAACCTGCGTGACGTCATATGTGAACGCTCCCTAAATCCCGGGTAAAAATACTTGGTCTTGATATTGTCTTGAATGTCTTCAATATGTCTTCAAGACCATGATGTCTGATTCCGTCTCACCAGCTAGACATTGGAGATATACATACTTGTCTTGCATTTATGGCTGTTACCGTGCTAAGATAAGACCAGATAGACTTGTTGTGAAACACGGAAGGATAATTTATGTATTGGTTTTATTACTATCGGCAGGGCTGCCACTTCCAGATAGGTTGGGATAAAACAGTTGACATGTCTTAAGTATTAAAATTTTACATACCGATAAAACATTTAATTTTGTAATAACTGATTTTTAAATTAAAACTTCGGAACCTGTCAGTCTCTGCAACTACAGGCATATAAAATTTTCCATAAAAAGAACAAAACTGTCATTTTTTACAAGTAGCTTAAAACAGATCACAGAAAATAGTTTGATAGTAGGAAAGAAAATTTTCTGTCTCGAAGACAGTCAAGGAAGGACTGTCAAGCTAGCCATTTACGCTAATGAAAAATTCTTTTTTACATTTATAATATTATTATTTTTAACTTATATATTTATTTAAACATAATGTAACACACACAATTAATACTTATATTATTCGCACGCTTTTTACGCTCTAAAAAATCGGACGCACGCTGCGCAGATTAGAACTACCTGTACTCTAGACACGAGACTAACGCAACTCATTCCTAACCGCTCAAGCCCCTCAGCTAATCATTCGCGCTGAAAAAACGGTAACAAATCTTGGCGTTGTGCTACAGCTGAAAACTGCATGGCCGCGTAAAAACAATTTGATCGAGGGCTGCGAATTAGGCAACTTTCTGCAAGACTGACTTTGCTTAATAAAGTAAACACATTGTTTAAACTGAAAAATATAGTTTTTCACAAAAAAAAATTTTTATGACAAAGGGATCATTTTACGTAAAAAAAATGTTTTTTCTTCATTTAAACTAAAATTGTTTAAATAATTACTCAAATTTGTGAGATATAACATGAGAACTAATGGCACCGTTCGATTCTATGGAAAAAATATAAAATCCATGTACTGGAATTTTTTTTCAGACAATTTCATATGTAGTATAAATAAATAATTACATAGTACTATGGCACATGATGGGTTTGAAAATTAAACTGAGTAATTTTTATTTTTTAAATTAAAGAATTTGATTCTAGATTGAATAAACTAATAACAATAAGTCAACGAACAACCAAACTTTTTGTCCTTTGTGCTCTTTTTGTGAGACGCACTGTTTATAAGTTGCAGCGTTATAAACAATTTATTCTAATAAAACTGATGTATTTACCAAATTATATCGATAAATTATTGATAAACAACATTTTTAACTTGGGCAATAACTTACTTGCATTGACACTCTTTTGAGATATACTTTTTATAGATTGTTATTTAAAAAATGGTTATTTTAAATGAAATTTTTGATGAGAAATATCAATTTTAGCAACAATCCACGAAAAGTGTTTTAGATTCTATACCAGAATAATAAGTTTTGTTAAATAAATAAGGAAATTATTTAAACAATTGTTGTGTATCTTTTTGAAAAAAATAACCCAAATATTCGATTCGTAATAAATCGGGCACCTCTCAGTGTTTCAAGAAGTATTAGTGGTGACTCGATTAACTTCTAAACAACTTTTTATTATTTATTAAAATTATAAATGTGAAGATGGCTTTTATGTAAATATTTTTGTAATGCAAAACAAACACATTTTATTCTATTATGAGACAAATTCTTATATTTTATTTGAATATTTTTATAAATATTTTATATACAGAAATACTAACTTGAAAATAAAATCTGCTTACATCCAGTTTTTTGCAATGTAATAATAGCCATCTTCTAATTTATTTTGAATAGAAATAAGTGTATTATAAGTAATATCGCGAAGATTGAGAAAGACGTAGGAATACTTAATACCACTAAAAATTTTGAAGCCTGTAAATTTTCGTTCAAGAAACAATCGTGCAACTTTGTTAAAGGAATTTGATATCTAGCAGAATAAGGTAGCAAGTGAATAACATTTTTCACCTCATCTAAATCTTGGAGATTCAAATCCTTTATGCGACCAGTTGTAAAAATAAACGATTGGTTTTAAATTCAAAGAAAGCACTGAATCCTCATCCAGTGTCTACTACACTCATACCAATGTGAATTTGTCACTGAGCGCCACTGAGCGCGCCTCTGCAAATTCTCGCAGATAGTCATGGAGTGTTTCCCTGACTCGTATTCGATTTCTTTGTTTCTGAATCACGCACTTATTCAATTCAAGTCTTTGAAAATATGTAGAGTTTTTTATAGCCATTTCATGACTGTATACATTTTTTTTGTAAACTGCCTGATAAGAATTCCAAGACTGTTGTTCCTTGACTGTGCTTGAAAACTTCCATGAATTTTCTTTATTTTTCCATGAAAATTTATGAACACTTTATAGAAAGTATACGAGACTTTATAAAAATGATAGCCCGTCCAAAAGTCCAGCACTAATCTAGGAAATGTTCCAAGGCTAATTTTTTCCGTGTACAAGCAATAAAAACAATATATAAAGGTAGTAAAGCGAGTGTAAGGGTGAATCGGAAACTGAGTGACTGGTTCGATATTATACAAGGCGTGAGAAAAGGATGCGTTATGCCCTCATGGCTACTTATCATATTTATGGATAAGCATCTAAGAATGGCCCTCTTCGACGAAGAAGGTGTAGATCTCGAGACAGTGAGGGTACGTAAGTTAGCTTTCGCAGATGACAAAAGATTGACAAAAGAATCAATCGAGGACATGCAAAGAATGTTGAGTAAACTGAACACAAGCATGAAGAACATGGGACTCAAAATTAACGTAAATACCACCTTGATCAAAAAGTTTTAGGACTTTATTTTTAAAATCAAAA
>CAKNYM010023329.1:0-13038 GCA_932195095.1 Andricus curvator | reverse complement strand
CCTTTATAATTTACATTATTATTCTTTCGACTGAAATAGTGCTGGAAATTTGTAACATTATTTTAATATATTGCATACACGCAAAATTATTTCACTTCTTGACAAAAAAGACTTCTGCTGGGTATCACATGACTTGGTTAATGTCGTCAGCTTATACCGTGCGCGCGCAATAAACTTAAGCGTTCTTCTTGTAGCGGCCAATCAGAATCGCCGTTACAAGGGAATATCAGAGTTACCACGAAAAGGTTATATGATTAGCTAATCAGAGTTAAAATGTCCATGGTGGAACGCATTACAATTTAATCATGATTAAAGCCTCGATTAAAGAATAATTATGATTAGCTAACCATGTATTTAATCAGAGTTGGTGAAATCGGCCCTAAGCCTGTCCCATCGTTTTGAATGGACCGAATGAACGGAATACATTTCTAAATATTGGATTTGGAAAAAGTAAGTTCGCTGAATTTATTTATCTACTTTTTCCATTTTTAAAATCCCGGTGCTCCACGCCAATGGGACAAAAACCGGAATTTATAAGGTGGATGTAAAAATCCTTTGAATGCAGTTTTCTCCTAAATTACAATATATGAGCGTCTGAGACCTGGCACAAACATTCCTTATGGCTTATTTTATTAATCTATAGCATAACTACTCGAAAAATGTCTATTTTTACTGCAGGACAATTATTATTTTTCCGTTGGGTAGTGATGTGCAACCTGACTTCGGGTGGGGACCCGACCCCAAAACCCGAACCGGTCCGAAAGTATATTTTGAAAATGTTTAAAAACTACCAGAAATGGTTGGTACTTTGTGGTAAGTTACCATAAATTATGGCTAAAATTACCGGACATTTTTTATTTGAACTTTTGAGCTGATCTGGGTTTTCGGGTCGAGCTGCGGACCCGAAGCTCCGCCGGAATATGTCTTGACACGACCCTTCGGGTTCGGGTTTTTAAAATTTTTGCACAACCTTACCGTTCGGGCTGTTTTTTGTAGACTTGAAGTTGCTGCTGCCGCACTAACATTGTGTCTGACAAAAGTCTGCTTCTACTACTTACATAGGCGGCAGCTCCCTCGATTCATAACGGGAATTCCCACCACCCGTGTGGAAAAATTTTGTGGCGCTGTACTGTTTCTGTCTAGACCGCCTTGAGTCGACACTGGCGCACCACAGGCTGACCGTCCAGTAGCTAGACTGGGATGTAACGCTCGGATCAACTAGTTTCTAGACAGATCGGCTATTTTGACAACAAATAATTAATAATTAAATAATGTGATTATTTGTTATGCCATAAAAGTCCAATAAATAGATTTTGCAGTTAATTAAAAATATGAAAAAAGTTTTTGGACAAAAAAATGAAGAAATGAGTTTCCGCAAATCTCTTGTACATATGCCGGGTTTCGAACTTCTGATGTAACTTCCTATTATATTGTTGTAACTCTGTCTCCTCGTCTTAACACCTCGGCCATCTGAAAGTTAAATTTTTTTTCATTTTTGTGGGATATTATTTTCAATTCATCACATCCTAATATTTATTTCAATAAAACATGAACAATTTTTAAACATTAAATGTGCTTGATGTGTGAATAAATCATTTAAAAAAATAAAGTTGGTATGATTTCACTTGCGATTAGGGTACGCAATAATGATTGTTTATTATTTCAAATAATTAATAAGTTATGCTTAATTATCATTTACACAATCAATCAATAATTAAAATAAATTAAATAAATCATTCATAATAATACTTGATTTTCTGGAATATCATAAATATTATACATGGCATTATACATATTATAATTATTATAAATTAGATATGAATTTATTATAACTTTACTATATAATTCAATGAAAAGAAAATATGTTATAGTCTACAATTAATTATTGCTTGAGCATTTGTGCAATTGTATATTGTAATTTCCTAAATCTTTTATTCAAAAATGATTATTTTCTGAATTCAACTCTGTAATTTTTGTTTAAGTCCAAACCGTGATTCTATCTAGAAACTACCTAAAATCTGGACGATCTTTATATATAAAAATCTTTATTAATCTTTATATAAACCGTAACCGTTCGAAGTGTGTGCATGGTCAGATTTAATATAAAATTTGTTCGGGCATTATGCATTCTTTCTGTGAAAATAATGAAATTTAATTTTAAATTACCACTATAAGAAATTAATGAAAAAAGTATTTTAGCTGGTTATGATAATTTAATTTTTTTAAACACAGACACAATTTCTTCATTTTTTGGCAACGTCCTTTATCAAAAATTGGTTATAATGAATGCACATATGTATATTAATAAATGTTGTACTGTTACGTCCAAAAATTCATTAATTAAATAAATTTCAGAATTCTTTGAATCAAAAACTTTCGAAAGTTGAATAATAATAACTTTTGCAAAGTAGTAATATTTTATGAGTCGATGTTCTATCTTAATAATTCAAAGCGTTTAATTTTTTAATTGATTTGGGTGTTTTAGGTTGAAATGAATTGAGGAAATTTAGGTGAAAAGATACATATATTTTTCACCGTGTGCGTCTGTATGTGTAGGTGTAGCATTTAATGATACTGTTAGGTGCGAGCCACGTAATTAATTGAATAATATCAGCGCCTAACATTCCACCTTTTTTTGTTTATAAATTAATATATGGTAGCAAATAAGAAATTAATTAGGAAAATCAAGTGATAGTGAAGACACTAAGCTATTTGAGGCGTACACTATTATACATACATATATGCTTATACACGAGACGCCAATCTGTTGAGGCATCAATTTAAAAATAGAAATTTGCCAAAAATACGAAATTAAAAAATAATACAAACAATTTTTCAAATACAAAGAAAAATCAAATTTTGTATTCGAAATGATAATTTTTCGAGCTGGAAAAGGGAAGGGAAAAGTTCTTTCGCACCCTAGCCCTTTCCCAGTTTTATGATTTTTTTACAGAAATTGTCAGAATTATTCTATTTGAAAATGTATGATAAAAAAATCTTTTATATTCATGCGTCAACTTTGAATTATGTCGATGAAAAAAGTTTTTCTGTTACAAACAGATGATTCAAATATTATAAATCAGCATAACTTCCTTAATCTTCAATAAAGTGTATTAGTATTATAGAACAATCGATTTGCCTCGAATCAAGGAATCTTTTTCGTTCTTGCATCAATTTTGAATTATGTTAGTGAAAAACGTTTTACCATGAAAAATCGTGTTTTCAAATATTATGCATTACCATAGCTCCCTTAATCTTCAATAAAATGTATCAATGCTATGGCTCAATCGACTCGTCTTGAATCAACACAACTTTTATATTCTCGCATCAACTTTAAATTATGAGAATGAGAACATTTTTAGTATAAAAATCGATTTTAAAAATATATAAATTACCATAACTTCCCTGCTCTTTAATAAAATGTATGAATATTGTAGGTCAATCGATTCGTCTCGAACCAAGGAATCTTTTATATTCCTGCATCAACTTTGAATTATGTGAATGAAAAAAGTTTTACTATAAAAAACAGATTTTGAAAATATTATTGAGTACTAAGAAATGCAACAAATATTTTTAGAAATCTTCCGGTCAGTTTCAAGATACTAGTGGGAAAAATAAGCCCTCCAAATTTCACCAATTTATCTATAAAAGTTCTCAAGTTATTGTGTTGACAAAAAAGTGAGACATCCCCACACACACACCCATGTCCACACACATCCGAACACACACATACATATCCACACACACACACATTTGGACAATTGCTTAGAACATTGCACAGAAAAAACTAAGAATAAAATTTGTTGCAGGAAATTTTTTAGAGTGATAAAGGTTTGTTCAGCCAACTTCGCGTCTTTCAAAATACATGTGTTTGGCATGGAAAAACAAAAGAAAGTTTCACCGATATTTGCGTAAAGTTTATCCTCTGAAGTTAATTTTTGGTACAAAGAATCTTTCGTCGGAAATCGATGTAAAGTTTATCTTCTGTTTTTTCTGTGAGTATTAGACGTTTTTAAATTGAGGGAGGTGCAATTAAATGAATTTAAAAATTTTGGAAAATGTGAAGCAAAAAGGAAAAATAGAAAGAACATGTCAGTTTTAAAGTTGGTTCTGACATAAATAATCAAAAATACGCTTGACACAGAAAGTTAGTAATCTCGGATGTCGAGACGAAGTACTTGTGCGTAGATCATTATTATCCCAAATTCGGTTCTCGTCTTTCATTTATCCGAGGATAATAATTGAAATATACAAAAGTGAAACAAAAGACAATTCAATATAACGCCATACGGAACTTCGACCTTTGCCTCCTAATTATTGGGAGTAGTTTTATAAAATCAGTGCATCATAATTGTTCCACTCTTGGTAAAGTACAACTGTCATTTATCACACCGAAATTTACACACTGTGACGGGGTAATTTGTACCCCGCACAAATACATCTAAAATCTATGAAAATTAGCGTCAAAAATCATTCTACTGGGGATATGAGTTTGGAATCACGGATCAAATCCTCGGACTGTCTGCGAACAGTACAATACTAGCCGTGAATATAAGAGCTCCGCGGCTAATATTTCAAAAAATTCTAGTTTTTGTTGTGATCTGAATTATTATATTAAAAATTGAAGACTGTTAACGTCAATAACAACTCAAACTCTAGATGAGATATTAGCCTAGAATATGAGAGTTCGACGGATAATATCATATCAAACCGTCATAATCAATTTTATAATATTATTAGTAATTTGTATAAACTCACCTTGACTCTTACATTAAATTAAAACAGTTAAAAATATAAATAATCCATCACCTGTCAAAAACTAGGGAGGTTAGGTCATCCGACCGGAACCACAAATTTTCAGACCACGGGTTCCAAGTGCATTATTCTTCTTATTTTATTTTAATTTCTCTTGTTTTTCTTTGTTTATTTTATATTCAACTCGGGTGGAAGGGTGGATCAACCACCCTCCACACAGCAATAACAACAACTGTCAGATTGTACGAGGTTGGCTGCATTGGATGTCTGCTGTCACCAGGGACTAAGAAGAGGAGATTTTCCTGGCGCATGCGTAGTGGATTAATAATTAACTTGTAATAGTGTTAATCAAATTTCTAACCTAATATTATCAGTGCATTGCTATTAAAATGTGATGTTTATCTGACTTCACCTCTCACTGCGTCATTCCCTTACTCCGCCACTCTACCGGAGCTATCGGGTACACTACGCGTATTCAAAAAGAGTAATAAATGTTTTGGTAGTTTTCAATTGCAGAAAAACTACCTGGCGCCCTTCAGGCAACCTTTGGACTCACTCGGAGTCCACATTAAAATATAAATGAGTGTCAAATTATTGAAAATAAAAATAATCGGCAAAATGCAAGTTATAACACATACACATACACGACACACAACCAAAATATATAAATATATGTGTTATTCTTGTAATAGTTACTATGTAACATCTGATAAAATATATATATATATATATATATATATATATATATATATATATGTGTGTGTGATTAACTTGAACATCATCCACTGTTATACACTTAATTTAATTTAGCCATACAACAAAACCCAAGTACCAAGATTCCTCAGCAACAATTACAAAAGCCTTGAAATAAATGAGGCAGAGGAGAGACCCATAATTGATCAATATCCTGAAAAGGATATTACTGATCTGAAAACTTCGATGAATTTATTATTTATTATTTGAACATTTATTTACTTGATAAATAAAATTCCCGAACGTAACAGATACTGTAAATTGCCAGATGGTAAAATGTGCCAGACGACAATCGTGGGGGACTTACCATACATTTTTCTAGAAGATAATTAATTTCTTACTTTTTATTTAACTCAATGAAAATAGAATATTTGTTCATTCTATTTATAAATGGTTCGATTTAAGGAATGCATTTCTGATGGGTATGAATTTGACACATTGCTAGAAGTCTCGTGACAGGACATGCGACTTTGATAAAACAAAAAAATGTTCAGAATATATGCAGAAAAGATAAAAATATTTAATAATATAAGAAAAATTACTATTTGCACGATTTATTTGATTTTGACTTCAGCGTTTCAATATATCATCTTATTTCACAGTATAAGAAAATAATATGGAGCATTACCGGACATTTTATAAAAAATATTACGCAAAAATATTGATCATTATCAATCTTTATATTTGATTTGTAATAATCTATTTAAATGGACTACAAACCCCTTTTTTTAGAATCGTGACTCCTACTTGGACTCATTTTTAGGGTTTCGTAGCCCTGGGCAGAAACCCTTACAGTTACGGTACATGAGCGCAGAAGCAGAGGGGAAGGAGGAAGATTTGAACGACTTAATTAAAGATTCGATAGGCGACAAAACCCGTTTTTGTAGATAATCAATTATTTTAAATAGATATATATGTAAAACAATCAATTTAATTTAATTAATAATTAGGACTCTGTATGTGTTATTAAATTAAAATTATAAACAATTATTGTAGATATATTTGTGCTTTTAATAAACAATTCTCTACTGTAGGTTCATTTTATACTGTAGGGTGATCTCCCCTACATCATAATTATATGCCATATCTTCAATTCCAACTTCAAGACTACTATGTAAAAGATTTTCTATAGCGTTAATAAATTGAGTTGCTTCTGAAAGTATGTAAGAATCCCACTACAGAAGCAGAATAAGATTGGTCAATAAAAAAATTCCACACGAATAATGAGATGAATTTGTTTTTCTCATACTTTTTCTCAATTTTTGTAATGAAATATACCGCGCTTCAATAAATAACGACTGTAATCGCAATTACCTACCACATATCTTCAGTGAAAGGCTTCACGAAATTATTTCTTACGCCATTCATTTTCGGATGACGAAAAATTATGGCAGCCCAAGAATTCGAACATGATAGGAAATATCAGTTTTTATCGTTTGATTTAAAGATGATATAGCGATAGCAATTTCATTTATAATTTTAGTTTTACCTAGCGAAGTAAGATTGAACAGTATATTCACAAACATCAATTCTTCCTGATTTGAACTGGGCAAGAGAAGCCCCGATATCCACAATTCCTTTGATCATGTCACTGATTATACCATTAAAGGTACCATTTATTAGGTATCCCCATGAAGTAGCACGTGTAAGATGTACTCTGTAAAAAAATTAGATCATCATTATTTTCGTGCAAAAGTTATAATTCTTAAACTTAAATAGGTTCAGCCCTTTTTAGGTTTTCTATTCGCCCCAAAAAGTGACCACTGCAGAGCGTAGAGAAATATTGTGAACCTTGGGAAAAATTGATTTCTTATTTCATTTCCTAATTTCCTATTTTCTTCTAGGATGCCTCAAATTAAAGATTTTGGTTTGTAGATTTAAGATTAAAAATGAAATGGTCTATGTTATAGTTTTCTTTTTTTAATATCAGTGCTTACAATATAAGATAAATGACAGAAATATGGACGGCTCAGATTGTAGCTTTAGACATGCAGAGTTGTAATCAAAAATAAAATTTGCTATATAAAATTGTTAACTTTTAAGAAAAAATAAGCCATACAAAACCAAAGCTTTCAAAAATCGTAAAATTATTAAAAAATTCTAAATTTACAAAAAAAAAAGTTTTTTGATACAAGCAACAAAATAGCATATTTCTTTAATTCAAGCTAAACAAATTTCAGGTTCGACATATTCCAATTTTTCCTAAAAAGAGTGCATTCAACTAAATCCAAAAAATCAGTCTGAAAAAAGAGAAAGCCACCTCAAATCATGGTTTCGTAGCCATGGACACCAATTCAAATTTTAGTATTTCTTCCATGCAAAAAATTCAAACAAATTTTTTCAATTTTGTTCAAAAAGTATTTTTAGAGAAAGAACCGTGATTTTCTCGTAATATTGTAGCATTGAAGCCCATATTTTATCCTTTCTTTATCAAAATCGGCTCAGCCATTTCTGCGAGAAAAAATCTTTTTTCGATTTTTCTTTCTACCCTCATAAATCAAACTTTAAAAAGATTTTATTCAAAAAAAATTCAACACTATTTTATATAGAGTTCAAAGAGACTTATTGACTGCGACCAAAAGATTTGATAAATGAAGAGCTACTGCAGTTATAATATAACAGGATACATCTAACTATCCACTAATCAATATGAACCCTTAGAGACTTGACGTGTCTTTCCTAAGAAAAAAATTCTTACCTATAGGTGCTAAGAATAAGATTCTGAAAATGTATAGACCTATAATTATTTTAAAATGTCTCCAAGAAATACGAGCGACGGAAACTAAGTCTGCTATTATATCTCTATTATGAGATAATAAATTCACGAGTTCGTCGAAAGGGACTCGCGTGGCGTAGTGAAGCCATAGATTAATTACACTTGAAAGGAGGATTCTCATTAATATTTTCCCAAGCTATACATGTGAATTTTTTTTGATATTGTAGCGAACGCGAGCCTCAGTTAGATCAAAACCTTCGAACGATGGACATCTTCGATTCAAGTTATTTTAGACTGAACAAAGTATTAATGTCCTGTATTGGACAATGGCCTTATCAGTCCACATATCAAAGGATTCTTATACCTGCTTTTTTTGCTATTATGATTAATTCTCTCCTTTTCACACTGGTAATATAATATATATATATATATATATATAATATATATATATATAATATATATATATATATAATATATATGAATAATTCATTCTATCCATATTGAAGCTCCTATGTTTCCGCTCGCTTTTCGGGTGTTTTTTGTCCTGCGCTTTTTGTAATTTAACTTTTTTAGGTTTATTTTTTCAGATTAATTTTTAACGCTACATGTTTAAATTCATTAATTTTGAAAGTCTTTGAAGTGAAATTTAAACTCAATAACTTCCGATTTAAATATTCTAAATTGTTTGGTTTCAATTCAAAAGGAGAAAATTGTCTGTTTTTTTAATTCTTTGACATTATAGAATATCAAATTGAAAGACTGGATAGTTGCACAACTTTTAGTTAAAAGGATTTGTAATCGAACCATTTTGAATTAAATTCTTACAGAATAAATTCAAAAAAATGAAAAATTAAGATAATAATTTCTAAAATTAAAGCCTTGAAAATGAGAAGAGTTTAGAACCAGGCATTAAAAATTGAATCAGGTTTTATTTAAAAATGTTCCAAAATATTGTAAAAATTTCAAAGAAAAATTCTGTTGCTTAAAATCAAAACAGTTGAAAATTAAACTATCTGAAATTGATACTTTGGAATTAATATTCATTCTTGTAATTTTTAAAATTTTTTGAAAATTTGAAATGATTTTGTTTTAAATCTTCAAATAGAAATCGGGCAATTTTGAAAAAATACTTTGAAAATTAAAAATTAAAGTAAAATAATACACAAAAAGGTTGCTATATATGATTTTAATGTTTAAAATGGCACAATTTTAAGCTTTTCAATCCGAATTTTTTTTTTCTTTGTCGTTTTTGAAATGTGTTAACATTTTAAACACTTTGCGAAAAAAAATAATTAAAGTTTTAATACCTGTACTTCTAAAATCTTCTCATTTTCAAGCGTTCAATTTGAGAAGCTACGGTCTTGATTTTTCGTGGTTTGGAATTTATTCTGGAGGCATTCAATTCAATATCGTCTAATTACAAATCCTTTAAAATGAAAATTGTACAACTATCAAGTCTTTCAATTTGATACTCTCCTATTTTGAAGAATTTCAAAAATCAGAAAATTGTCTACGTTCAGTATTGAAACCAAACAATTGAGAATATTTAAATCTGAAATTATTAAATTTTTCACTCACTGAAATTAAAACCAAATGAGTTAGAATATCTAAATTTTCAATGTTGAACGCTTTTAATTAGAAATAATTGAAATTGAATTCGTTTGATTTTTAAATGATCCAGTTTTTCAAATTCTACTCTGAAATTATTTAATTTCAAACATGCAGAAATTCTACTGCTTTCGCAATTTTAATCTAAATGTATGCAATTCCCGGACTCATCAATTCCAAATAAAATTGTTTAAGCTTGGACGCTCGGAATTAGAAATTAGACAATTTCATCTCCTTTCGCATACAATTTTTCAATTAAAAAAATTTCAGTCTCTTTTTCAACTTTAAAAGTTCCTAATTTAAAATTGTTTCCTTTGGAACGGTTTCAATTTGAAAACCTTCAATATATTTTTTATAATTTCAAGCGGTTTCAGTTCAAAATTATTAATTCTTGTTTCAGAAATGTTAAATACTCCTATTATTTAACATTTTCTTATTGTTACACTTAGAACATGGAATTTCTCTTATATTGTTCTTTTACTCAGAATAATTAAGCTTTTATTTTAATTAAAAAATGACGTCCTTGGCAGATTTTTGGTATCGTAACTTCGAATAATTTCGATGATTCAATTAACATTTTGACAGCTGTCTTTATGGCTACATCGTGTTTATCAAAATTATTGAATTTTATTATTAATTCAAAAAAGGTACAGTTCTTTGTAAACTTTATTTCATTTCTAAACATATATTTTTTTTATTTATATAAAGTAAACTTCTCTTAGCAGATGAAATACCTTTTGGATGAAATAAAATCAAACTGGACATTAGTGTCTGGACCAGAAGTTAATATCTTTGAAAAATTTGCTATTAAAGGAAGAAATTTATCCTTGATATACGTGGGTAAGGGGCAAGTCTTATGTTTCTATTTTTCTTTTATGAAATCCTTTTTTTTTATATTTTGTAAAACCTTGACTCGGAAATTTCTTGCTTTTGGCTAGCAAATGATCCCCTATTTTTGCCAGATTGAAAAAATATATTTAGAGGTCACAGTGAAGGTTTTTATGTCAAAACTTTGACTTTTGAAAGTTCGTAAATTTTCCTTTCTACAATTTTAACAATCCTGTCTTGTAAAAATGTTAAGGATGATATTAACACCCTTAAAGTTGCGATTTTATGATAAAGTTGAAATCAAGATGTCAAATTAAACGATAAATTTTTTGTTAATTTATAAAACTTTTAGGAAATACTACGTACTCTACTGGCAACAATTTGTGCTACTGTAAAAACAGTTTAAGGAATATTTGCCCTACAATTAAAAAATAATTATTTCAAAAAATTAAAAAATTGATCTTCTCGTGTAGAAGGGAAGTTTGTGGTAACTTATTTTTTATATTTAATTGAAAGAAAAACATATGACGAAGTTTTTACATGATTTTGAAAAATGAATTTTCAGAGAAAATTGAAAAAGATTTCAAAACATTTTAATTAATTTCTCAGCATTTAGAAAAAGTAAAGTAAGTAAATAATTTCAAACTTAAACAGATTTCAAGAAATTTCAGAAGATGTCCATAGCCATAAAATAATCTGAAAGTTTTAATGCAATTTTTTGAATTGTGAAAGCTTTTTCACAAATGGTACGAAAAATTTGAATAATTTTAAACGGTATTTAGAACTTTTGAAAAGATTCAAAAATCGTTTTAAACTTTAAATGATTTCAACAAAATAAAAACAAAATGTAGGTTTTTGAAGATTTAAAAAAAAAAATTTAGAATCTTTTTAAGAATTTTGATAGATTTTAAGAAAATAACAAATTTTCTTAAGATTTCTGGGAAAATTTGTATTGATTTTTCATTTTGAGAAAATTTGAAAAGATTTTAAAAGGTGTCTATACTTGTCAAAATAGGATCTCGAAGTTTTCAAGGCAATTTTTTTAACTTTGAAAGATTTTTCAAAAATTTGACGCAAAATAAAAATCATTTTAACAGATATTTAGAAGTTTTGAAAAGATTCAAAAATCATTTTCAACGTAAAAGATTAATAAAAATTTTAAACATTTAGAAAAAGTATGTAGAAGATTTCAAAGCAAAAGTTGCCAATTTTGAAAGATTACAAAATTTAAGAGATATTCAGAATTTTCAAAAAGATTGCAAAATAATTTTACACTTAGCAGCATTTATGAATTTTGAAAGGCTTCAGAAGAATAAAAAAAATTCTTAAAATTCCTCGGCAATTTGATATAATTTCTTATTTTGAAAAATTATTTTTAAGAAATTATTTAAAAAGATTTTAAAACATTTTAAAAGATTTCCAAACTTATTAAAAAAGAATCTGGAGGGGTTTGAAGAAATTTATTTAATTTTGAAAGATTTCTGAAAGTTTATTAAATCTTTTTAAATTTCTTCCAAACTTCCACAAGTACTAAATATCTTTTCAGCTGACTTGAATTATTCCTCAAATTTTGTAAAATTCTGTAGACCAAAAACCTTTTTTTAAATTTCCTAGATACTTTTTCGACATAAAGTAAACGTCCCAGTAATCGTCACCATAAGAGATTTCATTGACTTCAAATATTTAGAAAATTGTTTTGGAAGGATCAGTTAGAAAATGATTGGTACTGATTGAAGCATTAAACAACCTAGAATATTATAAAAATTGGTTTTACATTATATTTAATATTACTTCTTATTGATAAACAATTAAAAGTCAAAAAAGCACCGATGTCCCAGTTATCGCCATTTCCAAATCTGCCATGTACTAGTAATCGCGAGACGTCCCAGTCTTCGCGAAAAAGGTTAAGTTTTCTTGAAATCTGTTTTTAGTGATTTGGACGTGTATTTCAAGTGTATTTGTGTATTTTAAGTATACTTTAATGAAATGAAAGATGTATTGTTAGTTTTATATTGATTGAGAGATTGAGACCTCCGAGATGAAATCCGTCGAAATATAACCTCAAACTCTAATCTTCTGATGGTTCCAATACGTCTGATGGACATTATAATAATTAATCATAATAAAAATGAATTTTCTTTTCAAATGTTTAGTTTTTATTCCAATTAAAAATATTTTCGAATAAAATGAATATTTTATTTATAAGAAATAAAGTGGTCTCAAAAATAAATCGAAATAAATATTTATTAGAATTTTTATCACGATAAGTGATAAATAAATACAATGCTGAAATTCTTTTATAATACTGAAAATGATAATTAAAAATTATTAAAAGCAATAAAAACAATATATACAGGTAGTAAAGCGAGCGTAAGGGT
>CAKNYM010023324.1:0-13035 GCA_932195095.1 Andricus curvator | reverse complement strand
TGTGAGGAGATGGAGGAATCTGATAGGGTGTTGACGGTAGTATGGGAGAAGGATACCGCAGAAATACCCGAGAGGGAGGAACCGATTAGTCAGTAATGCTTGACTACGCTCGCTGTCTGTCGTTGAATTGACCCCTCTCTGCGTTTTTCTGACATCATTTTTTTTGGTTATGTATGAATGTTCGATTTATGAGTCTAAATAGTATTTTAGATAACACCGGCGCTCCGGTCTAATTCTGACTTTTTAAATAGTTTTTTATTGTACCAGTAGTGTGGCCTAAGTTTTTTTTGTATGAATAGTACATATGTTTGACGATTTCTTTAGCCTTTGGGCCTTTACCTTTCTTCTTTTATGATTCTTTCTCGTTGCTAGACGAGACCTAAACTAGACCTAGAGATTACAGGTGCAGCACTACCAAACAGCTAGCAGTGCTCGACTACGCCCACTGGCTGCCTCATACCTGGGTATCCGCTATGCATTTCATTTGTTGTTTTGGAATATGAAATTGCACAAAAATGCGATGGCCAATTGCTAATTTAGCCAAATCCTTCCTTGTAGTAGAGGCATGGCCGTAGCTAGGGGTGGGCATTGTGGGGCAATGTCCTACCTTAAAATACCAATGCCCTACCTTAAAAAATACATTTGACCAGATCAGATCAAGTAAAATTTTTACTTCGCCCTACCTGTAACCACCGCTGCGCTACTTTAAATTCAAATCTAGCCACGGCCCTGAGTAGGGGTGATAACCAATGCATCAATCTGGATTAACACAAATGCTATTTTAGCTGTTTCGATTATAATCAAAAGAGCTAAAATAGCACCGAGTAAGAGAGATATTTCTCTTTTGCTCTCCATGATCCGATAATTTAGCTCCAGAAATAGTTTGCCTTTGAATCAGAGATGAGGTATCTCGATAATGTGTTCAACACGTTTTATAAGTTCTCCGAATTTTCTCATACGAATGTTTCTTAAAATATCTGTTCGATGCGCATCATTGTACCGAGCGCCTTATAATGACGGAGTAAGACACATATGTGTTTAATGTGTATAAAAAATTTACTTTCACTATTATTCGCCCATGTACGGTTTCGTGAAAGCGTCACAGACCTGAGGTCACCTTTTTTTTAAATCTCTTGAGTTTTTTTTAATTGCTCCAAATACAGGCTATGTAATTGCTACATTATTTTTCATGCGATAAGCATTGGCTTTATTTCTATCAAAAGTTTGGAAGTTATGCTTTTAAAAGATAGCATAGTTTTTAAAAAGCTGAGTATCTTGGATATGCGATGTCAGGTTATTTAACTCGACACTTTCGAAAAAATTTGTTTTATCCTAGAAATAAACCTCAAAATATATTTAAATTTGTCTCGAGTTATTCTCCTGCCCATTCCTAGCTGATCCAATGAAAGTTATAAACAAATAACCTCGAGTTGCTGCTCATTTGAAGCTGAGCGAAAACCTTAATTCTCTCTTTGAAATCAAGAAAATCATAAAAACGATTGAATACAAGAAATCATGAAAATAAAAAAAGCAAGTAAATATAAGAAACCAAGAAAATCCAGTAACTTTAAAAAATCAAGAAACTTTTGGAAATCAAGAAATTCAAGAACATCAATTTCAACTAAATGAAATTTCTGGAAAGAAAAAACATGGAAGACCAAAGGAGGTTGTGAAAGTCCTGAAATATATAAAGTAGTATTCGGGGAATATTTATGTTTGCTTTTATTTTTTTATAGTTAAATCACGTCCTTTTGAGAAATAACTACACAGCCCCACAAAACAAAAAACAAAACAAAAAAATTTCTGCAATTCGAGCTAAACAAACATACCTATACGTTTTTGAGGTCGCTGAATCCGAATCCGGGGTCTATTTGACGTTATAAGGTAAGTGTTAGCATTATTCTTTTGTATGCGCATTTTTGACTACAGGAGCGAGATTCTGTTAACCGACGATGCTCCCCTCAACTACGGCAAACAAGTGAGGATGGCGTTCCCGAGTACAATCCCCTGGAGTACGCACCGTGGCGATGGAGGCAACCCATTAAGTACTTCTTTGAGCGCACGTCCATTCACGCTCACCACTTCGAGGCTAGAAGATTCAAAGGTCAATTCATGCCAAGTGACCAAGAAGATACGATCACTACTGCAGCACTAAGTAGTACCATCAGGTAGATGTCACATACACAGACATGTCGATGGCTTTCGATTGCATAAGCATTAACTTGTTATTAGAAGGATTGTGTGACCTTGGTGTACCTGATAAACTCACGCCCCCCCTCCCGCCCACATTACAATACAAACGGTGGATACTCATCGAAACTTTTTGTACCAACATCTGGGATGCCGCAGGGTTCCAATCTGGGCCCACTTACGTTTATTACTTATGTAAATAAAATAGAAATCTAGCTGAACTGAATTCACATAAATTATAAAGATAATCCTTATAAAATCCTTCTGGATTTTTTATAAATTCGCAAGTAGAACACTTTGGCTGCACAAAAAAAATACAATCATACCACTACTATACAACCATAATTCTCGATGACAATCTTCATAAAGAAAAATGTGCATTCTTTGAAAATCTAACTTTACACTGAACATATAAACAGAAAATGCAGCTTTGCCGTCGTCAAACACTAAATAAACAGTTCACGAGTAATTGATTCAACTGAATACAATTTGAGATATACATAAATCTCCGCGAGTGATCGAGAATTTCAGAAATCAAAGACAAAGCTTCACTTGATACGCGGACTAGAGTATACCCAGCAAAAACGTTCTGTAACTGTTCCAGAACCAAAAAGGAACTATGTTCTATGACATTTGTTACAAGACGGTGACAGAACTGTTCTGGAACAAAAAGTTAACAGTGTTCTAGAGCACCGTGAAAAAATTGTGACGGAACTGTTCTAGAATTATGTGACAGCACTGTTCTGTAACAGTTGCTGTGGAATTGTTCTAGAACAAATCGATCACACACATTCCATAACATTTGTTCCAAGTTTGTTCTAAAACTTGTGCCGTGATAGTGTTACATCGAAGTTCTAGAACTCTGTTACAAGTTTGTCCTAGAACGAATTAGCAAAAAACATTAATAACTGTTTCAGAATAGTTGTTACGTAATTATTCTGTAACTAATCAATAACAGACGTTCTATAATATTTGTTCCAATTTGTTCGAGAATTGTGCCGTGATAGTGTTATATCGATGTTCTAGAACCCTGTTACAAGTGTGTTCTAGAAAGAATTAGAAACAAAGTTGAATAACTGTTCCAGAACAGTTCTTACGTAATTGTTCTAGAACTAACCAATCACAGACGTTCTGTAACATTTGTTCAAAGTTTAATCTAGAATTGTTCTGTAACGGTGTTATGTCAACGAGCTAGAACTGTGTTACAAATTTGTTCTAGAATAAATCAAGAACAAAAATTGGGATCTGTTACTGAACAGTTGTTACTGAAATGTTCTAGCACTAACGAATCACATTTCACAAATTTTTAAACAATTAAAAAAAGTCGCTTTAAAATTTTCCGTATACTTTCATGATAATCCTGTACGGCTTTTAAAGTCATCTCTTAAAATGAATTTTTTCAAAATAAAAAATTATTAAAATTTTTCCTAATAACCTTGGAATTTTTATTATTATTTTGAAACCTTTCACAATCATAGAAAAACTTCAAATTTTTATTTAAAAATCTTTCAAAATCTACATGTTGTTTGAAGTTTTTTCAAATTTGAAGTTATTTCTTACTCTTTTCAAATGTTCTAAACCTGCAAAATATCTATTAAAATGATTTGAATTCAAGAATTAAATAGTTTCAAACAAATTTTTAAGAAGAAAATTAGAAACACAATATTAAAAAGTCAATCTGTGCCAAAATTTATTTTTGAAACTAAAAGGCTCAGAAAAATTGTGAATCAATAAATGCCTTCAAATCTTCTAGGTCCTTTTTTATTATTAAAAAAATCTTTATAAATATTCTTTGAATATTAATAGTTCTAAAATGAAAAATCATTATAAATTTTCCTAATAACCTTAACAAATTTTCTTTATTTTGTTATAATTTTGTAAAATCTTAAGTTTTCTCTTTAAATTCATTCTTTAAAATAAAAAATCATTTCTTCCCCCCGGGATCTTAAAAAAAATGAATTTTTTTCGAAACATTTAAATGTTTGCATTAAGCAATCCCAAGATGGCCGTTTTGACAAAATCAACAATGGCCAACGGCGATACCACGCTGAAAACCCAGTTCTCGTCAGATCACTGAAGTTAAGCAGCCTTGGACGCGGTTAATACTTGGATGGGTGACCATTCAAGAATACTGACATGAGTGCTGTTGGCACATCGTGGGTGTGGTGAGCCCACACTTGTAGTTATTTATAACTACAAGAAAAACCTAGAAACACTACCCGAATCGGGTAGTGTCACGCCTACCCTGAAAGGGAAATGGTTTAATGGTATAAAAAAAAACAGCTGGTCGAAAATAGTTTTTGTTGCTGAACAATCGTTCTGACTTTGTGAAAAAATATCGAAAAAGATGTGCGAAAGACTCTTCCGGAAGATCTGATGAAAAATTCCACTCCACTGCTCATCAGTAACGTCTGAAAGGCTCGAAAGCGTTTCTCGTTTTTTCGTTTGAAGGATTTGCGTTCGCGAGTTTGACTTTTCCGAGACTCGAAGAAACTGAAAAATGAAAAAATCGAAGAAACTGAAAAAAAGTTGGACCATCACGTCAAAATAAGGAAAGAAGATCAAACCACTACTTTTAAAGTTCTGCACGCAGGTAAAACTCCCTCAACGTCAGAGACAAGCGTAACTAAAGCAAGACAAAAGAAGTGAAGACCACGGAAGAAAGGTTTCAAGAAGAAACCTCAATCAAATTTTATTTCACAAATGAAGAACGATAAATCTCAATTCAAATTTTCAAAAATAAAATGTGATCATTGTGGACGTAACAACCATAAGAAACCAAACTGTTTTTATTATAAACAAATGATTCAACAATAGAACCGCTGACGAAATTTGACAATTGTACAAACAAATGTTGCTAATGCTGATGGTTTCGCGTTTATGATCGGTCATCAACACCCAAACAGTTCTACTAACGGAAATAAGATACTACTCATTCTTGATTCGGGAGCAACTCATCATATCACTGAAAGAGAGGACATTTTCACTGATTGCTACACTTTATCATCGCCAATGCAGATCTCTTCAGCCAAAACCGGACAATAAATAACTGTAATTAAGCATGGAATCGTTTCAGTGACAACAAATCTGGGAAAAACAGGAATTTTGAAAGACGTGCTCTACGCCCCGGATGCAGCGTTCAACATGTTATCAGTCCGCCGTATGCAGAACAAGGGGATGAGAATTATTTTCGATCCAGATGGGGTAAAGGTAGAAAATGATAAAAACGAAACCATTTTAATGGGTAAGCCTTATAATTATTTATTTGGTGTATTATTTAAATAAATAAGAATATTAAAAGGGAAGGCCACATCAATATTAGCGAAGCTCATAATTTTAAACTGTGGCATGAACGTCTTGGTCATATTAGTAATTCTAAATTTGATCAAATAAAACATCAGAAATTATTTTAAGATATCGTTGACAACGGCGATACCACGCTGGAAACACCAGTTCTCGTAAGATCACTGAAGTTAAGCATTGTTGGGCGCGGTTAGTACTTGGATGGGCAACCGTTCAGGAATACCTGCGTGCTGTTGGCCCGTCGTGGGTGTGGTGGGCCCACATTGGTAGTAAATATCCACCTAGAAACATTACCCGAATCGGGTAGTGAGGCAATGAACTTTCGAGTTCGAACTGCTAATCAATGTATGTATGTATCGTTGACCTTGTAGACGTTAAGTCTAATGATGAAATTTGAGAACCCTGTATTTTTGGTAAGCAAACGTGACTTCTTTTTAGTAAAACAAAAAATAAAGATCATGTTACAAGGCCACTGTTCATTGTCCATACAGATGTTTGCGGGCCAATTACACCGCCCACCACTGACAATAAAAATTATTTTTTAACTTTTATTGATGATTTCACTCACTACACAGTTACATATTTATTGGTTTTTAAATCTGATGTTTTAAATGCATTTAAAGATTTTGTGACAAAGAGTGAATCACATTTCAATATAAAAATGGTTAATCTGTATTTCGACAATGGACGTGAATATGTAAACAATGGCTTCAAAGAGTTTTGCTCAGAGAAAGGGATAATGTTCCATTTTACTGTACCTTACACTCCTCAACAAAACGGGTTAGCTGAACGCATGAATCTAACGATTACTGCGAAAGACGCGCAATAATTATTGGTGCAGACTTAGACAAACAGTTTTGGGGTAAGGCTGTTTTAACAGCAACTATGGCATAAGAAAAAGCCCAGACTGAGTCATTTAAAAGTGTTTGGTTCTACCACTTATATCCATTTAAAAACAAGAAGTAGTAAATTTGACGATAGGTGAGTTAAAGGAATTCCTTTCGGATATGAACCAAATGGGCACGATTATCTGAAAGGGTTAGCTCTACACAAATTCAGAAAACCAATTACGGGAACTGTAGTAATAGAAACACAGAAGAAAATTCCTGAATGTAGCAAATCTCTATTACCAGAAGCCAGATAACAAGAAATGAATAAAAAACAAAATAAAATAAGAAGGAGCGATAGGCTCAAAAACCGTCCTCAACTTTCTTATAAAGACCCTCCCTAGGGATCACAGGACCTTGTAGCTGGTGGGAGGGCTTACGGGCCTCGCTGGACTATAGATCTGGAATAGGTGAACCTGAGCCGTGTCAAGAGTTGAATGGCACCAGGGTCAACAAATCCTTGAACATCCCGGCCTGTCCCCCTTAGTAGAGGCGAACAGGCGGGGGTCTCAGAAGAGGTGTCTTAACGGAGACTTTGGGACACCAGGTCAAATCCCATAGTATGTAGACCAGCCTCCTGCAAGCGGGGCTCTGTGGGGGGTGTTTCTTATTTCCCTAGCTTCTCGTGGGACAAATATGAACTCCAAACAAAATAAAAACCAAAATATAAACGATGAGTGGCACGTTTCGGGACCCTCCTCTAACACACCGCTAAAAGTTGGAGGCTCCTTAGTGGGCAATCCACAAGAGGCGGTGAGAAATATTGATGATGGTGGAGACAATCTTGTCGAAGCCGTACGAGTGCAGCTAATGGAATTCTCCGTAAAGAAGAGGCATCGTAGCGGAGTACAAAAGAAGAGAAACCGCAGAGTGTGACTCGCAAACAGCAGCCAAGGCTCCCCACAGGGACAGTGGCTGCGGAAACTCTACCTGGAGCAACCCCTCAGGCTTATTCCATAGGCAAGAGGAATAAGGGCTCCAGAGAAACTCCCCCAAACAGGGAGTTGAAACGGCAGGAGGCTCTGGTAACACAGGGCCTTACTTTCGCGCAGATGGCTAACAACACCCTGGTAAGAGTTGTCGTTGCGTCGGGTTATCCTGAGAACTGTCTCACTCTCGAGGAGTTGGGCAAGCTGAGGGATGAAATCTCTAAAAGGATTGATGCGGTACCTTGCGAGGGGCGCGCCCCCAGATTCAATGCCATCTTCATCAGGTCGGGGGCCATCGTTATGGAGGCCGCGGATATCTGGCCGCGAGACTGGATAGTGGAAAAAACCGCAAAGTTTAGGTTCAAAGAAGTTCTAAAGTTCGAAGTCAAGGGGACGGAGTGTTTGCAAAGGTACCGCAGAACGACTGTACTGATTCCCGGCCATCTGATTCGTGAAAGGTATTATCCGATAGGCAGGGATTCAGGTCGAAGGGGAGAGGCTCGATTCTAGTCGTTGGTCTTCTCGAATCCTCAATCAGAGCCCTTGCAGCTCTAGATTATCGACCCTATCTAGGGGCGAGTAGGGTTACCTTCCGAGTTACCCAACTGAGATCCGCAGAAGCACCAGAAGCGTCCGAAGGTGCCCCGAATTAGCCTTTCAATGGCTGAAACGGGAATCTCCATGATACAGATTAATTTGCACAACGGCAAAGGCGCCTTGGCGCGGCGGTTGCAGCCAGACGCATGTGTGTGGTGCAGACAGGGCTCGCCCCAATCCAAGAACCTTGGTTATACAGGGAAAGGATTTGTGGCTTGTCAGGATGTGGTTCCATATTAAAGGGGCCACGCGAAAAAATGCCAACGGCATGCATAGCCGTCAAGGGTATGGATGCGATCTTGGTGCCAAATTCTGCTCCAAAGATCTCACCGTTATCAAGGTGAGACTCAGCGGCGGTAGCGGAGAAAGTTTAGAGGTGTTTATTGCCTCGGCTTATTTTCCTGACGATGCCGAGGGATCCCCGTCTCCCAGAGAGGTGGGTGCTCTAATTCGGCACTGTCATGCGAACTCATCACACGGTGTGGGGAAGCATAAACATCAATGGCAGAGAGAGATATTTAATTGAATACATAGCGGGCACAGAGCTGGATATTCTGAATCGGGGTGATACTTCCACATTCCAGACTAAAAACAGGAGTGTGGTTCTCGATTTGTCTCTATGTTCGGGTGTACTGAGGAGCAGGGTAGTGGACTGGAAAGTCTCCAAAGAGGAGTTTCTCTCGAATCACAAATACATCGTGTTTCGATTAACCCTAGGGAAACGGGTGGTTTCCAAGATTAGAAACCCCAGAAATATACTCTGGGACTCATATAAAGAGGAACTCAAAGGGAGGCTTACGAAATAACTTACCACAAGCTATGGTACAATTGATGAGTTGGAGCGCGCTGCGGGTTTTCTGCGAAGGGCTCTGACTACATCATATGAGAAAAATTGTCCTACCAGCACAATTAAGTCTAGGAAGGGAGCAGAATGGTGGAATACCCACCTGGAGAGACTCCGTAAAAAGAGAAGAATGTTGTGCAACAGGGCAAACATAACTAAATTGCCTTCAGACTGGGACATCTATAAGACGATTCAGTATAAATACAATAAAAGTATAAGATCCAAGATCCTGGCAAAAAATCCGGAAATTTGCCTCCGGCTATTAAGGCTCGATAATGGTGAGTTTGCCGAAGACGGTGAAGAAACGCTGAATCACCTGGTGAAAGTTCACTTCCCGGGTTTTCAGCGAATCCGAACCGACAAAGAGGAGGAAGGCTGAGTCCAAGAGGTGAAGAGGGCCGACTGGAATTTCGCCGCTAAAGTCGCTGATTACAAAAAGGTGGAATGGGCCTTAGGGTCCCTCTGGCCCTTTAAATCACCAGGGGCGGATGGAATTTATCGAGTGCTTTTACAAAAAGGCATGGATCTAGTCGTCCCTCCTCTGACGAAATTATTTAGGGCAAGTTTAGCCCTGAAGCACATGCCATCGACATCGAAGGATGGCAGAGTGGCCTTCATTCCCAAACCTGGGAGGAGGGGGGGGGGGGGTCACACTGAGGCAAAATATTTGCGACCAATCAGCCTAATGTCTTCTATCCTGAAGACGTTGGAGAGGCTGGTCGAGAGATACATTAGGGATGAGGTGCTCTTGGCCTCCCCGCTGCATGGAGGGCAGCATGATTTTCAGGTAGGCTGTTCGGTAGGAACTGCGCTTCATACTGTTCTGGCGAAATTGGAGCAGCAGTTGGAACAAAGGGGGTATGCTGTGGGCACTTTCTTGTATATAGAGGGTGCTTTCAGCAATACTCCTCCAGAAAAAACCTGTCGAGATGCTTTGAGATGTGCCGTGCCGAACCAGCTATTATGCTGGATAGGAAGCATGCTACACCGGAAGAGACTCGAAACCAGATGTGGTGAAGGCCTAGTAAGGGGAATAGCTCCACGGGGTTGCCCATAGGGGGGTGTTCTGTCGCCCCTCCTGTGGTGCTTTACAGTGGCCGGCCTCCGTCGAAGGCTAAATAAAGAGGGGTATTATACTCCCGGCTATGCGGATGACTTTGTAATCCTAGTCAGGGGGACTCATCTGGAAACGTTGATGGGTCTTACGAGGTCGGCGCTGCGCATCGTAGAGCTCCAATGCGATAGCTCAGGGCTCTCCGTAAATCCGGAAAAACCAACCTGGTCATTTTCACGAGAAATTATAAAGTGCCGAAAGTCGAAGCTGCTGTTTTCTGTGGTAGGAAGCTGACGTTTTCACTATCAGTTAAATATCTGAAGACCCAGTGCAGGAAGTTTGTCAGAACTTGTTGGGTGTGCAGGAGAGCCTTTGGGCTGACGTGCGGTCTAGGGTCTAAAATGCTTGCATGGCTCTACTCTGCTGCCCTAAAAACAAGGCTCCTACATGCGGCCGTGGTCTGGTGGCCACGGGCAGAACTTAAAGCAATGCAGGACAGGCTGCGAAGATTACAAACGCTAGAATTTAGGGGTTCGACTGGTGCAATGAGGACTACGCCCGCAGCGGCGATAGGATTCATGCTCTGTGAAGAATCCCTACATATTGCGATAACTGCTAGAGCGGCACACGCGATGGGCCGCCTGGAAAGAGCAAATAGATGAACTCGGGGGACTAGGCACAGTAGGCTCCCGAGTGACATCAGTGCACTGCTGATTCTAGAGATGAGGCAAGATAAAATAACAAAACGCTTCAACTTTGTCAAAGTTGTCCGCTTCTGCGTTCCATGCAGGGATTTGTGGGAAGCACATATTAACCCGCTCCTCCAGGGGGAAATCTGGTATACGGATTGCTCCAGAGGAGAGGGAGGATCAGGAGCAGGAATCTATGACAGCAAGAGTGGGAGGGGGATAGGGATCCCACTTGGGCGACATGTTACCGTCTTTCAGGCGGAGTTCCTGCCGTCCTTCACTGTACTGAAACACTAACAGAAGAAAACGCTGCTGGTAGCCAGATTATGATCTGCTCGGACAGCTAAGCGCCACTAAATGCAGAAAGGAACAATGCGGCTCTCATATGGGTCCCTGGTCACACTGGGATCAAAGGCAACGAAAAGGCGGACCAGTTGGCAAAATGCGGCGCAGCGAGTGAATACATAGGACCGGAACCGGTACTGGGAATAGCGTCTTACTGTGTCGGGATGGCCATTAAAAGCTGGATCCGAACAAAACACCAGGAATACTGGGAAGAAATCAAGGGTTGCCGTCAGGGGAAATCCATCCTGAGTCATACCTATAGGATGTACAGAGCCAGGGAAATCTTGGGTTAACACAAGAAAGGTATAAGGAAAGTGATACGGGTCCTAACTGGGCACAAACACTTAAACTATCATATGCACAAAATGGTGTATAACCTGTCCCCTGGATGCATTATGCCAATGCCCGGCATTAGCTAGGCTCAGGCAACAAACCCTCGGGGCCCATTTTATGGAACCTGAGGAAATTACAAAACAAACAGTAGTCGACATACTGGGCTTCATCAAGAGGTCTGGGGTCAACTGCTGAGAGCGAATAGCTAAGGGTGTGGCACAATAGGCTTTATAGCTTGAGCGCCAGGGCCGCTCTTCATAGGCTTCCCGCCCGTCTTAATAACTAACTAACTAACTTCTTATAAAGAATATCTTGACGACGAGTTCCTTATATATGCAGCATGTACGCAAGCTGTAATATATAAAGTCCCTAAAAATTTCCAAGAAATTAAAGAAAGGGTAGATCAAACTCAGTGGAAGTTAGCTATAAAAGATGAGCTAGAATCACATCAGATAAATAATACGTGAATAATCGTACCAAAACCTTCGAATAAAAATATTGTATCTTGCAAGTGGGTATTCAGATTGAAAAATGATAAATCCGGAAATCCCACAAAATACAAGGCTAGACTAGTAGCACGAGGTTTCAATCAAAATATGCAATAGATTATGATGACATTTTTGCACTTGTAGCTAGGATTTCCACTTTTCGTTTTCTTTTAGCACTTGCAAATCAGTTTGATCTTTTAATGCATCAAACGGATGTAAAGACAGCATTCTTTAGCAGAATTTTGCATGAAAAAATTTACATGCAAATTCCAGAAGGCATTGAAGTAGAAAATGGGCAAGTTTGTAATCTAAATAAATCTTTGTATGGTTTGAAACAATCATCTCGTTGTTGGTATGAAAGTTTAGATAAAGTAGTGAAAGAAAGAGGTTTCAAAAATTCTTTAGCTGATAATTGTTTATAGTATCTGCACAGAGGTCATATAACTAAAAATATGTATTTAATTTTAGATGTAGATGACCTTCTAATAGTAGCAAACAATAAAGAGATAATTCTAAGTTTCAAAAGGTGTCTATGTAGTTGTTTTAAAATGAATGATTTGAAAGAAATTAGATTTTTTCGCGGAATTTCAATTGAAAGAAGTCAGGAAATATATATATATATACCATTAAGCTATTTCCCTTTCAGGGTAAGCGTGACACTACCCGATTCGAGTAGTGTTTCTAGGTTAGTTTCTTGTAGTAAATAACTACAAGTGTGGGCTCACCACACCCACGATGATGATTTTAAATGATTTCATAAAATCAAACTTCATATTTGAAAAATGTTTTGCAAAAGTTTGGCATGGGTGACTGTAAAGCCATAGATACACCTTTACCATTAAAAATAGATTATGATGCTTTAAATTCAGGTGAAAGCTGTGATGCACCTTGTAAAAATTTAATTGGTTGTCTAATGTATGCGATGTTATCGACAGTACCTGATCTCTGTTTTTCAATAAACTTTTTGAGTCGATATCAAAGTAAGAATTCAAAAGAATTGTGGCAATGCCTTAAAAGGGTGTTAAGGTATATAAAAGGAACTGTGAAACTGAAATTAACATATGTTAAAAGTGACTATAAAAATGTGTTAATTGGCTACGTTGATGCCGGTTAGAGTAGCAATGAACTTGATAGGAATAGTACAACAGGATATCTATTTAAAAATTTTGAGAAATGTTCAATAACATGGAATACTAGACCAACGGCCATACCACGCTGAAAAAACCAGTTCTCGTCCGATCACTGAAGTTAAGCAGCGTTGGGCGCGGTTAGTACTTGGATGGGTGACCATTCGAGAATACTGCGTGCTGTTGGCCCGTCGTGGGTGTGGTGAGCCCACACTTGTAGTTATTTACTACAAGAAACTATCCACCTAG
>CAKNYM010023319.1:0-15209 GCA_932195095.1 Andricus curvator | reverse complement strand
TTAGAATAGAACCTTCATTCTTTCAATTACAAAATTACTCAAAAACAGCATTGTAATAGTCTTACTTGAACTAAAAAATTTTTTCCACTTTATCGATAGGACTCTTCTCAGGTGAAAATGTTCTTAAAGCGAGGAAATGAGGGGATTTTTTAAGAAAATAGGAGAATAAATTCTTTCAAATAAAATGATTCTGGGTACTATATTATATTAAATCAAATTACAAAAGCTCTGGATTCCTAAGATTTCAGGTAAAAATATTGCATCTTCAATAAAACATATGAATTTTTAACCAAATAGTTGAATTTCCAACCAAAAAGATGCATTTTCAACTCAACTTATGAATCTTCAACCAAAGAAATGAATTTTCAACTAAAATAATGAATCTTCAGCAAAAAAAAATGTATTTTGTAACAAACTACTAACAACAACAGAGTCAACTTTTAACCAAATAGTGAATCTTCAACAAAAAACACTAATTTTCTTTTTCAAAAAACACGATTTTTCAATATAATGCAGAAATTTTTAACCAAATGCTTTAATTTTCAACTAGGAAGAATAAATTTTGAACAAATTAGTGAATTTTTGTACTCGAACGGATGAATTTTCAACCAAAAATATAATAGTTACATTAGTTCAAAATTTTAATTTCCACAAAAATAAATATTTTTTAACAAAATAGTTAAATTTGTAACCAAAGACATGAATTCTCAACTGAAATTATGAATTTAAAAAAAATGTATTTTCAACAAAATAGTTTAATTTATTTTCAACCAAAAGAGGTGAATTTGCAACAAAAAAGGTTTTTTACAGCCAAGTGGTTGAATTTCAAAGGAAGAAGAATGATTTTTTTTACCAAATTGTTAAATTTTCAAGCCAAAAATACAAATTTTCTTCAGATTATATGAACTTTCAACTAAAAAAATGAATAATTAACCGAAAATGGAATATAGTTACATTTTCAGTTTGAAAAGTTAATTTTCAATTTAAAAAAATGAATTTTCAGCCAAATAGGTATATTTTTCAGCAAATAGTTAAACTTTCAACTAAATAATATCCATTTTCAATCGACTAGTTGTAGTTTCAACAAAAAATATAAATTGTCAACCAAAAATGTAATAGTTTAATTTGCAGTTGAAAAAGTAATTTTCAATTTTAAAAAATGAATTTTCAACAAAATAGTTACTTTTTCAACCAGTGTGATGAATTTTCAAATGAAATGATCTATCCTTAAATGAAATAAATCAATTTTGAAACATAAAGATGAATTTTCAAGCAAGAAGATTAGCTTTCTACCAAAAAATACCAATTTTCAACTAAAAACAACAATTTTCAACGAAAAATAGAACATTAAAATTTTAAGTTAGAAAACTTCATTTTCAAACAGACAAAAAATGAATTTTCATCGTCAACCAAAACAGATTAACTTTCAACCGAACAGCTGTATTTTTAAAAAAGTGTCAAAAAAGAAACAAAGTTTCAACCAAATTGTTGAATCTTTAAGTCGAAAAGACGGATTTTCTACAAAAAAGTTAAATTTTCAAAACGAAATTATAAATTTTGAATAAAAAACTTCATTTTCAACCAATGATTGAATTTTCAACTAAATAATTAAATGTTCAACCTAATAACAAAACTTTTAACCAGAACAGATGAATTTTCAACTATAAATATATAGTAGTAGACTGTTCAATAAAAAATCAATAATTTTCAAGCAAAAATATTTGGATTTTCTTATTGGGTTCTATTAATTCAGTTCGCATTTAAGTGGGAAAACGTGAAAAGGGGGAAAAGAGGGGAATAGAGAAAAGACTGTGAAGCCTGCGATAAATAAATAGGAATTTTGATGATTTATAGAATAGAGAATATTAGTTTAAAAAAAATTAAAGTTCGTTCCTAATAATCCTAATAATTCATACTTTTAAAATATTAGTTTGTGGAACTGGAATTTTTGCTCAGAAAATAAAGTTAATTTTGTACTGCACACTTTTTGACTTCGGACTACACCTTGTTTCGTGACAGTTTTTTTCTCAATTATCACTATTAAAATAATTATAACGTTCCACTTGTCATAAAGAATATATAAATAAATTAAATATTTTTCGCATTAAATTTGTTTGTGTAGGGTCATTAACATAAAAATGTTTAAGATATCTATTATTACGAGTTTGGATAGCGCGCGTGCGTATATCAGTAATTACTAATTGAATCAGTGTATTTTTACTAATTAGTGACTGTATTCAAGCTACAGCAATTAGTTGAATTTAACTGTCAATCATTTACATAGCACTGACGGAAATTTAGAGAATAGATTATTGTATAATTTTACAAACATTAGAGAAATAATGCAGTTCCTTTGAACTTAAGTTTAATCTTTCAATTATTATGCATTTTGCAATTATTTTTTGTGAATACAAAAAAAATTATTCTTAAACTTAATGGGAATGGAAATAGTTGCAATGTTCTCTATATTTCTCATCCTAGATAAAAAAAGAACAACTTTTTGACTGCAAATAAAAATTGTACAATTGAGAAAGAATTGATCACGGTCATTGAAATTAAAAGATTCGAATTCTTGGAGATAAAAATTTTTTACTTGAATTTATAAAA
Organism: Andricus curvator; assembly: GCA_932195095.1. NCBI lineage: Eukaryota > Metazoa > Arthropoda > Insecta > Hymenoptera > Cynipidae > Andricus > Andricus curvator. The sequence goes on along the minus strand of CAKNYM010023319.1, from coordinate 12,602 downwards.
ACTGAACCGCAAATTAAGTCACTCAATGTGAAGTATTTTTGAATTTTAAACTTTTAAAATTAAAGCTTAAAAAAATGTTCATTCAAACGCTCAATAATTTACGCGTATAAAATGGAAGCTTTTAAAACATTCAAATTGACAATTTTTTACCTCAAGGTCGCTAAACTGCAAAATTTTAACTTTTATACATTGCACAGTTAAAACATTGAAAAAATATAAATCCACGCTATCATTTTCAATACTATGAATTGGAGACTGAATCAAAAAATTCAAATTAAATTAATAAAATATCATTACAAAATTTTTCAGGAATCTAATAATAATTTTATTATCTTGGAACTCGAATTTTTCTTACAATTTTTTGAAAATCCCGCAAAAGTAAAAAAATTGCATTAAAATCATCCAGATTCTTATTTGAAAATTTTGGAAATCTTTTTAAATATTCTTTTAAAATTAATTTAAAACAAAAATTATTGTTAGTTTTTCTAGGAATTTTGATACAAATTTTGTATTCGATTAAAATCTTCAAAATGCTTAAAAAGCTTATAAATTTGGTGTTTTTTCACGTTTTAAATTATTTTGGAATCTTTTCAAAACTTCTAAATATATTTTCAACTTACTCGATTATTTTCCAAATTATTAATTGCTCAGTTGCCATTTATTCATCAAAATTTTTTTAATCTTCTTAAATATTATCTAAAATTAATTTTTCGGAATAAAAAATGATTTAAAATTTTCCCTGAAAACTTAAGAACTTTTCTTTATTTTCTTAAAACCCTTGCAGATCCTTAAGATACTTCAAAATTTTCTTTCGAAATCTTCAAAAATTTTAATTCAGTTTTTTATTTGTCGAAATCTTTTCCAGTTTTTAATCAAGTTTGGATCTTCTCAAAACTTGTAAATATCTCTTAAAATAACTCAAAATTTTTCCAAATTGATAACTGTTCAATTGTTATTTATGTATCAAAATTCGATAATTTTACTTACATATTATAAATTTGTTTAATAGAACAATTAAAATTGTAACGCTCAAAATTTAAATTTAACACTCTGAAATGTTAACGATTCAAGGCTTTCTATTTCAAATAATTCAGTTTAAAATTGCTTAGTTTTTAATATTTGATTTATAATTGCTCATTTTAAATGAAAAAAATATTGCTAAATATTAAAAAAATGTCATCCCTAATTAAACAATTTCAAATTAAATGGTTAAAAATGGAATATTTCAGACTGAAACAATATTTGAATATGATTCGGAATTGAATAAGAGCGTTTAATTATGAATCTATTACTTTGAAATTATTTTAAAATTAAGAATATTTTATGAAGTTTCAATCGAACGCTTAAATTTTCTTAACTACTGGAGCTTTCAAATTGAATTTTTTTTATTCTTAACATTAAAATCTGTAACTTGCTTAAATTTGAACAGATTCAGAATCGTCTTGTAAAATCAATTATTGTTAAATTTTCAATAATCAAACTGCAGTTCAATGTGATTTACTATAATAGCGGAAGTTCTTGGTAAAGCGTAATATTCTGTTTTAATTGTAGTTTCTTGTAGAAACTTATATATTACATATCCTACAAAAATTGACAGTAAAGAACAAGTCGAAATTTTGATGCATATTCTAAAAGTATTGTTTGTAAACATTTATATTTTGTTTTAATTTTCTACAATAATGTACGTAAATTTAAAAGTGTTTTTATGACATCAAACACCCAAATTATAAATATAAAAGCCTTAAGTTTTCTGTAATACCTTCTAGATTTTTACAACAAAGTAAAAACAATATGAATAAAAAGTTATACAAATTTTTAAATTGTAGAAACTTATACTTTATTGTTAATTTTTTACTTTTCTACAAGAAAGTACAAGAAAAAATTCACTATTTGTATTTACCTGTATTTTTTGTTAAATTTTGTATATTTTTTACAAAAAAGTACAAATTTTAACGATAAATTACTGTTGTAGAAATGTTTTACTTTCTTGTAAAATTTTTTCCCACCGTGGATCTTCAAAATTTTTCCCATCGAAAATCACAAATAAAAATTTTTCTTTGTTTAGCGTTTATGGAAATAACGCAAACATAGTACTTAAATAATTTTCAAAATTGGCGCCAACTTATCACAAACTGAACAAAACAACCGGTCGCATATCTTTCCGCGTAATGCAAGTAAGGTAAGACGACTTGATAGCAGTTAGTATACTTTCTGCCACATCGGCATTCTGGTACCTCAGTGAAGTTGATATTTTATATACCGGCCAAAAAATGTCAAGGAATAGATCAAAGGGAAGCTATTGTAAGTTTTTTATCTGATCTTTTTTTCTAGAAATGTAACACATTGTACAAAATTACAACCATTATACAAAAAAACACAAGATTACAACAATTGACTATTGTACGAAATCAAAACAATTAAAGAAAATTATACAGCTATTGTAGGTAACTCTTTAAAAACTTATAAAATCACATACACTGTACAAACCCATGGAAATTGTATAAAAGATGAAAAGATACAGAGCCACATAATGTCAAGGAACAGATCAACGGGAAGCTTGCCCTACTTTTTTCTAGAAATATAATACGTTGTAGAACATAACGACAAATGTACAAAATTACAGCTATTATACGAAATTATATCTATTGTCAAAAATTATAACAAAATAGTTACATTTTCAAGTAAAGAGATGAATTTTCAACTAAAATGATGAATCTTTAGAAAAATGAATTTTCAGCAAAATATTTCAACCCAAAAGATGATTTTTTAACTCTGTCCTGAGACTTATGTTATTTAGAAATATTCGCATTATACAGATTAGAAAGTATACAAAGGTAAATAATGAATGAAAAATATGTCTACTTACGATTTCTTGTATTTAGTTTTTGTTTGGGTTTTCACTCACTTTTCAACTAAAAAGCACATTGTGTCAAGTAACATAATAGTGATGAGATATCGATATCGAAATTATGACAAAATATCGATATTGACTTTGATATATCGGTTTCTAAATATCGATATGAAATATCGATATATCGGACTCTGAATATCGATATTTTCGATATTTCGATATCGATATCCCATCACTAGTTTTCGCACTCGCTTCGCTCGTGCGCTAACCACCGACTCATGCTTCGAGCCTCCGGCTTATGCTGCAAAATTCACACTCGCGCACAATCACCTATTTTGCGCACTTGTACCACAAATAACTATTTCAATTCCCACTGTTAATGTCGACTTCAAATTGAATAAAGGGAAAATATTTTATCCCATTGTTTCCTAGAAATATAACACATATTATACACAATGACAACAATTATTATACAAAAATATAATTGCACAAAATGTCAACTATCAACTATTGTACAAAATTACAATTGTACGAAATAACAAAAATTGTACATAATTACAACTATCATACAAAAGTACAATAATTGTATGAATTACAAATATTGTTCAAAATTACAACTATTGTTCAAAATTACAACTATTGCACGAAAAGATTTGAAAGCTCATAAAATCACCCGCATTGTACAAAAAACTATGGAAGTTGTAAAAATTGATTAAAGTAAAGCTTTTTTATCTCAGTATTTTCTAGAAATGTAACAAATTATTAAAAAAATGACAACACTTATTATACAAAAATATACATGTACAAAATTACACTTATGTATAAACTATAATGTATAATACACAATAAAAATGTATGATACACTATTGTACAAAATTACTAAAATTGTACAAAATTACTATAATTGTAAAAAATTATAACTATCTCACGAAAATATTCAAAAGCTCATAAAATCACTCATTGTACAAACCATGGAAGTTGTAAAAATTGATTAAAGGAAAGCTATTTTATCTCATTATTTTCTAAAAGTGTAACAAATTATTAAAAAATGATGCAAATTATGATTCAAAAATATCAATGGATAAAATTTCAAATATTTACTATTTTAAAAAATTAACACATTGTACAAAATTACACTATTGTGCAAAATTTCACTATTTTACCAAATTAACACATTGTACAAAATTACTCTATTGTACCAAATTTCACTATTGTACAAAATCAAATTATTGTGAAAAATTATGAAAATTGTACAAAATTACTATAATCGTACAAAATTACAACTATTGCACGAAAATATTTAAAAGCTCGTGAATTTACACGCATTGTATAAAAACATGAAAATTGTACAAAATTACAACAATTGTACAAAATTACAACAATTGTGCAAAATGACAACACTTGTACAAAATTACATCAATTATACAAAATTACAACAATTATACAAAATTACAACAATTACACAAAATTACAAAAATTGTACAAAATTACAACATTTGTAAAAAAATACAACAATTTTAAACAATTACAAATATTGTACAAAATTACAGAAATTGTACAAAGTCATAAATATTGTTCAAAATTACAACTAATGACTGAAAATCTTGAAGAGCTTATAAAATCATATACATTGAACAAACCCATGGAAATTGTACAAATTTATTAAAGGGAAGCTATTTTATCCCATTGCTTTCTAGAAATGTAACAAATTATAAAAATGACAACAATTATTATACAAAAATGTAATTGTACAAAACTTCAAGGATTGATTATTGTCTAAAATTAACACAACATTTGCACAAAATTACAACAATTGTACAAAATTACAACTACTGTAGAAAATTACAATAATTGTACAAAATCTCAACTATTGTACAAAATTACAACCAGTTTACAAACTTACAACTATTCTAACAAATTACAACAATTGTACAAGATCACAACTATTGTAGAACATTACAACAATTGTAAAAAATTATGCTATTGTAGAAAATTGCAACAATTGTTCGAAATTACAACAATTGTACAAAATGACAACAATTGTATAAAATCACAACTATTGAAGAAAATTACAACATTTGTACAAAATCACAACAATTGTACAAAAATACAACATTTGTATACAATTACGACAATTATACAAAATTACAACAATTTTGAAAAAATCCAACAGTTGTACATATTTTAAAAATATCTTACAAAATTATAACAATTAAAAAAAATTACAAATATTTTTCAAAATTACAACTATTAACTGAAAATATTTAAAATTTTCTTTTATTTTTATATATATTTATATTATTATTATATGCATATACATTGAACAAAGCCATGGAAATTGTACAAATTGAGTAAAGGGAAGCTATTTTATCCCATTGTTTTCTAGAAATGTAAAAAATATAAAAAATGACAACAATTATTATACAAAAGTGTAATTGTACAAAACTTCAAGCATTGATTATTTTCTAAAATTAACACAAATGTAATAAATTATTATGAAATTTGTAGAAAAAATCAACAACAAAATTACAACATTTGTACAAAATTACAATATTTGCACAAAATTACAACAATTTTACAAAATTACAACTACTGTAGAAAATTACAATAATTGTACAAAATTACAACCAGTTTACAAACTCACAACTATTGTACCAAATTACAACAATTGTTCAAAATCACAACTATTTTAGATAATTACAACAATTTTAAAAAATTATGCTATTGTAGAAAATTTCAACAATTGTACAAAATCACAACAATTGTATCAAATCACAACTATTATACAAAATTACAACATTTATACAAAATTACAACCATTGTACAAAATTACAACATTTATACAAAATTACAACCATTGTACAAAATTACAACTCCTGTACAAAATTACAACATTTATACAAAATTACAACCATTGTACAAAATTACAACTATTGTACAAAAATACAACAATTGTACAATATTACAACTGTTGTACAAAATTACAACATGCAAGAAATTATATACGTTACATATATTATACAAACCCATGGAAATGATGAAAAAATGGTTTTTGCAATAAATTCTTTGTTATTGTCGATTGGTGAAGTTAGTGCGAATTTTTTAGAAGCTTGTTCTTGAGACTCTTGAACAGTACTAACTGTTTTAACCCAAATATGCAGAGTTACAAGCAAGCAGTGTTCTTTCGAGAAGAATGTTCATGATTGTGTAGTTACTAGTTAGTTTGTAGTGAGAATATATTGGATGTTAGTAATGCTTGTAGTATGAGAGATTGAGTGGGGAACTTGATTATCCGAACCAAGGCTACGTTGTATTTTTCTCTCTAGCCGGTGCAGAATCACACACAGTAGGAGGATTCAGTCATTCAGTTTCAGTCCGACTTCAGCAGTAGTGTCTGTCCCATAAGTCACGCGCGCGACTTCTCTTAAAGAGCCATGGAAATTCATTTCATTTACATTAATTTAATTTAATTCAATTACAATTCAGTGCGTGATTCCCCTTCGACAATATTGTTTAATAAAATACGGAATTCACAGATTTTGAGTTAAATATACCTAGTGCTTTTTAAGGTTTTTCGATTTTTGAATTTTCGGAAACTTCAAGACAGATCGTTTGTAGATTGGTTATTATTGTCAATTTTATATTTCGAGAAAAAAAAACCGGAATTACCAGATTTTTAAGGTAAATAATTGCTGACCAATTATGTTATTTAGTTTTAATTTTGTATAAATAATCGTTGGATATTATCATTGTTTGAAATTGAAAATAATTTTGAAGGTTTAAAATTTTAAAATTCAATTGTGTTTTCAGTTTGAAATTCTCGATTTTGGAACCCTTTGGCAATTGAATTTTGTCGTCAAAAATTCAAAATATGATCTGAAATGAGGTGCAAGGAAAATTAAAAACAAAACTGTGTCTTTAACTTGAGGCGCAATACTGATTATGATAGAATTAAACAATTAAGACCCCCCACGGTCATGGACGTTTTGATAGGATTATATTTCACTATAGGTCTCCCTTTCAAAATTTCTCTATTTTTAACGTTTCCAAAAATAAATTTTCTTTTTTAGAGCTTCAAATATGCCCACCCTTCGATTTTCAATCAATTCTGAAGACCCTAAATTCCTATTTAACGCATTATGCAAATACAGGTCACGAAATGTACACAAGGCATTAGATTACTGACTCACTTATTTTTAAACGAAAGGAGAATTTCGAGGAGAATTCACTCGCGTAATAATGCGTAATAGTCGCGTAATAGCGAGTAGCATTTTCGTTCATGCTGTATTTTTTGCATTTTTTTCATACTCGATTCTGGGCAGGAATTGATTTTTCAGTTAAATATTTTGTGCAACAATATATACAAAATATAGTGACAAAATTAGTAATTCCAAAACCATGTTTTTTTAAGTAAATACTTAAATTAAATGATTAACAAATAAAATAATAGTTAAATTAATAGAATTATAATCATAGGTCAAAAATTGCTATTGTTATGAATAATTTTATCAACCAAAGTAACGTTTGTTCTTTAAAATTTTCGTTTTTTTTCAAAATGTTCCGTCGAAAGAAAGTTGATACTAATATTTAATCAATATTTCTTTTTAACTATTAAATGAACAATTGTTATAAACAATGTATTAAATGAACACGCGACTTTAAAAGTTTTTTACTTGAGTAAGTGCTTTTTTACTCAAATTGTTTTAATAGTATCTAATCACTGATATTGTAAGAAAAAACTTTAGCGAAAATTTAGCAGTTATTATTGATAATGACAAATAGTATAAACAAACGGCACAAGTGAACATTTCTTTCTGGGAAAAAATCATTTTTCTCATTAAAATGTCTTGCAAGCTAGTTAATAACAATGATTGATGTACATGTTACATTAAAGTTATAATTTTTCATAACTTGCAGCAAAAAATTATGTTATAAAACTTTAATACGCATCCTTAATACAAATATTTCCCATGACGATTCGTCTAAAAATTGTAATTGTAGCAATGTTAATATTATTTATTATTTTTTATCATGTAAAATCTTCATCAAAAATTCATATTAACTAGTTTTCAAGAAATTTTTGGGGAAGATTTAACAGGAAATTTTTCTTTTAACTAAGAAATGTTCATTTCATTAATTTAATTTAAATAGTTTAATCTCGAGTTTAAATTTAAGTACTTCAAGAACTATTTATTTTTTGTAACAATAAAGGGCAATCCATAAACTACGTTCCCAATTTGAGAGGTTGAGGGGACCGCGCCACAAACTATGTTTGGTAACAGCTTGTGGGGGGGGGGAGTCAGTGGAAGTAAGGTTATGAACTTAGATAACGTTGAGTACGTTTCCTGATGATCTTTTTTGATAGAAATTTAACTATTAAGCTGAATGTTAAACTCTTAAAATATTTTGTTTAAAAATGTTATTTCTTAAGATTCATCGTTTTAGTTGAAAATTCGTTTTTCGTTATTTTGAAATTCATCTTTTTAAATAAGAAAGTAACTATCATATTTTTGGTTAAAAATTTAAATTTTATATTAAAAATTGATCTTTTCTAGTTGAAAATTTAAATATTTTCTTGGAAATTCGTCTTTTTTCGTAGAAAATTAATCTTCTTGGTTGAAAAATTATCCTTTTTAGATTTAAAAGCAACTGCTTGGTTGAAGATTAACGTGTTTTGATTGAAGTTTCATCATGTTAGTTAAAAATTAAACTATTTGGTTGTAAATTAACTTTTTTGTTGGAAAATTATATTTTCGGGTTCTAAAATCAACTATTTTGTAGAATATTCGTATTTTGGCTTGAAAACTCAACAATTTGATAGAAAATTAAACTATTTGGTTGAAAATTAACTTTTTAAATGAAAATTAAACTATTCTGGTAGTAAAATCAACTATTTTTTCAAAAATTAAACTGTTTATTCAAAAGTTGAACTATTTGGTAGACAATTAATTTTTTTGTTGAATCATATTTTCGGGTTGAAAATTCAACTGTTTTGTAGATAAATCGTCTTTTTGGCTTTAAAATTTTACAATTTTATTTTAAATTTGTCTTTTTTGAAGCAGAATAATCGTCTTGGTAGAAAATTATTCTTTTTGGTTGAAAATTTAACTATTTCGTTAAAAATTCATGTTTCTTGATTGAAACTTTAACTACTTGATTGAAAGTTGAACTACTGTGTTAAAAATTCATTTTTTGAGGATCCACCTCTTTGTTTTAAATTTCAAATGTTTTGTTGAAAATTCATTGTTTGTAGGTTAAAAATTAATTTTCTTATCTGAAAAATTTAACTACTCCATTTTAGTTCAAAATTTATCCTTTATAAATTGAAAATTCAACCATTTGGTAGAAGATTCTTGTATTTTGTTGATAATTTGTCTTTTTGGGTAGAAAATCACTCTTGTTTCTTGAAAATTTAGTACTTGGTAGAAAATTCATGCATTTATTTGAAAATTTGTCTTTTTGGGTAAAAAATGCATACTTTTCAGTCAAAAATGCAACTGCTTGGCTGAAAATTAATCTGTTTTGATTGAATATTCATCATGTTAGTTAAAAATTGAACTATTAGGATGTAAATTAAATTTTTTGTTGAAAATGTATATTTTTGGGTTCTACAGTCAACTGTTTCGAAGAATATTCGCCTTTAGGCTTGAAAATTCAACAATTTGGTAGAAAATTAAACTATTTGATTAAAAATTAACTGTTTTATTGAAAATTGAACTATTTTGATAGAAAATCCAACTATTTGGTTAAAAATGGAACTATTCATTTTTAAGTAAAACTATTTGGTAGGAAATTAACTTTAAGAAAAATCATATTTTCGGGTTGAAAATTCAACTGTTTGGTAGAGAATTCGCCCTTTGGCTTCAAAATTCAACAATTTTGTTCAAAATTCGCTTTTTTTGGTAGAACAATAATTTACTTGGTAGAAAAGTAATCTATTTGGTTGAAAAAGTAACCATTTGGTTAAAAATTAGTTTTTTTGGGCTAAAAATTAATTTTTTTATCAATAAATTAAATATTCCATGTTTAGTTCAGAATGTATCCTTTAAAAGTTAAAAATTCAACTATTAGACAGAAATTTCATGTAATTTGTTGTTAATTCGTCTTTTCGCGGAGAAAATTAATTTTTCTTTTAAATTCAACTATTTGGTTGTAAATTCATGCATTTTTTTTTTAATTTATCTTTTTGTGTGAAAAATTCATCTATTTTGTTCAAAATTCATCTTTATGTCTTGAAGATTTCAATATTTTATTAAAAATTCGTCTTTTTCTAGTTGAATTCAACTGAATAAAAATGAGCTTTTTTGGATTAAAATTAATTTTTCAAACTGAAATATAACGATTCCGTTCTTTGTTAGAAACAGATAATTTCTAGTTGAAAATTTAACTATGTGGTTCAAAATTGATCTGTCTTGATTGAAAATTACTTTTTTTTTAATTCAACTTTTCGGGTTAAAAGGTCAACTGTCTTCTAAAAAATTCGTTTTTTTGGCTTGAAAATTCATACGCAGTAAAAAAAAAAATTCTTAAAAATGTTACACATTTATTCTATAAATGTACTTAAATTCAGAGATGAACTTAAATTAAGCAAAAATTGATCTGAATTCATGTAAAGTTGATCTGAATTCAAGAAAACGTATGATTAAATTCTGAAATTTAGATATTGACCTTCTTAAATTAAGGCAAATTTTTGCTGAATTAAAGTTCATTTTTGAATTTAAGTACATTTCTGAATTAAAAGTATAAAATTGGTAAATATTCTTATCTGCTGTTTTTTTCTTTTAATTTTGTTTATTCAGGTTGAAAATTCAACTATCTAGTTGGAAATAATTTAACTATTTCGAAATAAGTCATCTTTTTTGGTCGAAAACTCAATTTTCATTTTGGATTGAAAATTTATCTTCATGTGTTTAGCCAACGGCTACGTTACTTTCGTGTTAGTTGGGGGGGGGGGGGGGTAAAAAAGCTAAAAATTGAAAAGTTTATTTTAATTTATGAATAGTTATTTGAGTTTAGTTGTCAATTTAATTTTACTTCAACTGATGCTAAAATTAGAATTTATTGTTTAATTATAATGAATTTCCCATAGGAGAATTTATCTGCAACCTTAAAAAATATTAGGACAAATATTAATAAAATTACATTACCTTCCAGGAGTATGAAGACACCTAAATAATTGGCAATTAAAAACATGCACTCACTTCTCTTAGGATATCACTGGAACGAAATAAGATTTAAAAAATTCTAAAAAGCATTAAAAAGGCTGTTAAATTGCACATCAGATGAGCCCTTTTTGAAGTATTTTTGATAAATTTTCAAAATTTTCAAGATTCGACTTCAATTCCTGGAAAAATTTAGGGAAATAATAGTAAAAAATTAGAGATGACGCAAATTAGACCTCGAAATATTCTCTTTAAAATGTGCGCAAGAATCTAAAAAAATATCCACTGGTTCTCGAATTATTATAAAAAATATAGAGGCATACAAAAGACGAAAATCGTTCGCTCGACCTAGCGATTTTTGACTTGCACCTTTTTAATGATAATTCGATAACGAATAAAGATTTTTTGAGTTTCTTGGGCTCATTTTAAAGAGCATATTTTAAGGTTCATTTTGTGTAAATTTGGAATTTTACCATCCATTTCTTAGATTTTCCCAGCAGTTGAAGTTTAGACTTGAAAATTCGCAAAAATTAGAAATTAGACCGTCCTTTCCAGCTCACAATCTCAGTCTCTATTTATCAAAAATACTTCAAAAAGGGCTCGTTTAACGTGAAATTGCATAATATTTTCAATGCTTTTTTATACATTATTCTGTCTGATTTTATTCCGGAGATATCCTGCGAGAAGTGAGTACATGTTTTTAATCGCTAGTTTCTTTAGGTGTCCTCATCCTGCTGGATGGTACTGTATAACATTTTTTTTCTCTTGTGAATTAATTAAATTTATAAATATTTTTGAGGTGGTGTAACAAGCGCCTACAATCCTTGATGGTTTGTAATAATTCTACGCACCTACGTATCGGAAGAAATCAGAAATGAAGTCGAAGGAAAAGGAATTCAGGCGCGCAATAATTATTTGGATGAATCATTGTGCGAGCATTCTCTTCTTTAAGATTACGTAAAGAGTAAGATTTTCTCATTGAAAATTAAAAGGAATTTTATGATTTGTGATTACAGCGCGAGACTTGGGTGCGAGGGACGAATTGGATTCTGAAATGAAGACGGAACCAGCGAGCGGAAAAGAGCCACCAGGTTCCTTGACTCTTGGATTTTCGTTTTTAACTCATTTGTTGCTAATATTGCCAATTTTATACATTCTGGTTGTCGGTTTCCACAGACCGGAAAAATTATTTTCATGGCATCCAATTTGCATGGCACTGGGGGTAAGTTTAAATAAAATAATAACTAAAAGAAAATGTAGAGAATTAAGAAAAAAATGTCTAAAATTCAAATCTGAATTCACAACAGTGTATTCAAATTAAATATTAATTAATAGAAGTGAGTTTTGGGAATTGAAATTGAAACTGAGTTTAATTAAAAAATAAAATTGAATTCTACAATACTAACAAAAAATGTCAGTAAAACCAAGTGACTGATAAGTCAATTAATATTCTAAAATACTCGAAAATCATTGAAAACGTTTAAAAACTATTGAAATTTAAAAAATTTCAAATATTACCAATATTACCAAATATTGTCAATACACTATAGAAAAAGCGTTTCGTGGTGGGAGGGGGGGGGGGGGGGATC
>CAKNYM010023313.1:0-13788 GCA_932195095.1 Andricus curvator | reverse complement strand
AATTTTTCAGGGAATCTGGATAATTTTTTTATTATTTTGAATCCTTTCAAAATGGTTTAAAAAGCTTCCAAATTTTTCGTTTGAAATCATGAAAAATCTTCATTTTGTTTAACATTTTTGGACATTTTTTCAAGTATTAAATTATTTTTGAATTTGTTCCAAACTTCTAAATATCTCCTAAACTTATTCCAATTTTTTCCAAATTTATAACTGTTCAATTTTTATTTATTCATCAACATTTGCTTTTGTTTTGAAATATTCTTAAATATTCTGTTAAAATTAATTTTTCAAAATAAAAATCTTAAAATCTTTCAAAATCCTTAAAAGCTTCAAAATTTTATTTAAAAACTTCTAAATATCTACTTAACTTACTCGATTTTTTTAATGAATACATTTTTATCTGTTATTTACAAATCTAAATCCAACCTTTTCACTTACAAATTAATTTTTCTTTAAAATTAGAATAATTAAAATTAACATTTTAACGAAATTTTAACGATTCAAGGCTTTCTGTTTCAAAAAATTTAGTTTCAAATTGTTTAGTTTTGAATATTTAATTTATAATTGTTCATTTTGAATAAACAGTTAAACATTGCTGACTATTACCAAATTGTTCATTTTCTTAATTGAAAATTTTCAAATTGAATTCGTTAAAAATAGTATATTTTAGCCTCAAACAACAGATAGTTTACAAAGTTTCAATCGGAGGTTTACATTTGATTAACTACTAAGGCTTTCGAATAGAAACAGTTGAATTTTTAACGTTAAAATCTGTAAATTGTTTAATTTGAACAAATCCGGATTCGCCTTATAAAGGCCATCAATTATTGTTCAATTTCAAATACACGTACTACAGTTCAATTTTAAAAATCATTAATTGATTTATATATGCAGTTGATCAACTTAAAACGTTTTTTTATGAAAAAAATCAAATTCAAAATATGTTATTATTTTATTGTGTAAGTCTTCAAAACTGTATCTCAAAATTCTTTCAATTGAAAATGTACTCTTAAAAATGAAGATCTAAAATGGAAAATTTTGATAGTAAAAGATTTTAGAATTACACATTGTAAACTGAATGATTTTATAATTGAAAAAGTAATCAATTCAACTTAGCATGTAAAAAAAAGTTGAAATCAAACTTATTTTAAATTGCATTATATTATATATCTTGTGATATGAAATTTGTGATATTTCAAATGATTGGATAGATCTTTATATAGATAATGATTTTCAATACTACGCAATTTTTTAAATGAGATTATCTTACACTCTTTATTTTAGGTGCACAGAATGCAGGAAGAACACAAATTTAACGCCCGACGCTATCTGACGTTTTCACTAAGCTCGCCTTGAATCTCCCTTTCGATTCTCTTCGTAACCGAACTGACTCTCTTGTTAAACGCACTAATCTGGTTTTTAAACTACTGACTTCGCCCTTAACTCGCTTGATTCCTACTGATTCGTTTATTGCGCTTAGTGATTTCAACGCAATAGAAAGATTCCTACTGATTTCATTAGATTTCTAAATTTTATACGTGATTCTTACGATTTCGTATAACCTGGCGTTGTTTGTAATTGATTTCACACCCATTTCAAGCGTTAAAGACGCATGATTCGACAGTGAATAGGCCTTGCTTCCAAATGTATGAATGACTTTGTATGTCGTTAAGCTCTGATTGCAAGCTGAATTTTGAAATTCTTGTAAACAAAAATAAGTACAGTCATAAGATTAGTCTCTTAATTAAAAGCTCTATAAAAAGCGAAAACTACAGTTCAATTGCTTTTTTGTAGTACAGAAATCTTCAAATAATAAAAAGATTTCAATTTAACATTGATTATTGAATATCATTGAATTATAAATTGTAATGAATAAAGAATGCTTCGTGTTTGAAGATGTTGAATTTGGAATGCAAATTTTTAAGAATTTGTATTCGAATTATTGATATTAGGAAATGCTTTTAATCGATTCTGAACAGCTCGAAACGCCTTTGAAATTTACCGAATTCCTTTATATCCTTTGAAACTGATGATATCAGCAGAAATCCCTTGAAATAAAATCCCTTGACATAAATTAATTAAAAATTAATAATATAATTTAATTGAAAAAGAGTTTAAATATTATATCCCTGCATTTTTTTATCTAATAATAAAAACATAAAGTATTCTAAAATTCATCACAACAAATTTGTAAATAATGAAAGTCTTAAAATGTTTTGAAACGAAATTACTTGAAATTCTTTGGAATCTTTTAAAATTACTTCAAACCTTTAAAATCCTTTAACATTTTTCTATGTTTTTCATATCTTATGAAATTGTTGAAATCCGCAGAAATCCCTTATTATAATATTAACAAATCATTTAAAATTAAATTAAAATTGTTTATTACATTGCTCTATATAAACCGTTGACATGAAATGCACGCGGGCAAGCTGCTCGTTCACGTTCCTGGGTTTTTATTTTCTAATATCAAAAACATAAGCTATTTGAAAATTCATAATATGAAATTTTTTATTATTGAGAATTCTAAAAATATTTAAAACGAGTAACATAATTTAAGAAATTATTCATTCTAATTAGTAAGATACGTTTGAAAAAATTGCTACTTTCGTAAATTTAATATTTTCATGGATGCCAATATTTTTACGTATATCGAGATCTGAACGCTTCCCTGAAATACTGTTAGTCATATCTTTAAATTTTAAGAAGTAATATTTTTTGAATCTTCAATTAAAAATGGTTCATCTTTGAAGAATTTACATATCGAATTGATAATTCAGAAATTATTAAATTTAAAACGTCTAGAAATTTGATAATATTAAAAAATAAACATTGTTGATTGTGCATTCGAAGAAGAAATATTTAACATCGCTAAAAACTGCGCTTACATTTTCCAAACGGTTAAAAGCTGGTGTTAGGTAGTTTTTGAAATTGTTTATATTCTGGAACTTATTACATTTGTGTTCAATCGAAAAATATCATTAATATCAGTTGTAAGCCTTGTAATTCTTGTTTAAATTTTGTTCTAATCCAACAATAATTGGATTTTTAGAGGATCATAATTAATTTCAAAAATATTTAATTGGTATAATTTCAACGAAAAAATATTTTACCCTTAAAGTTTTATTCAAATCTTAATAGTTCAGTTTGAAAATTTTCAAATTTATAAGAGGTTATTTAATTATAAGAGATAATTCTTTATGTTCTTCGAGAATAGGGGGAAAAGGGAAATTTGAAAAAAGGAAAAACGCAGGAGAATAGAAAAAGACTGTGCACACTGACATTATAGAATGATACACTACTTACTTATCAAATATTTGTGTATCATTTAAGAATTCCATTTGCTTCATGAATGGAAAGGTATAATCTCTTTTTCGTGGTAGCCGCAGGTCCACTTGGCACATATTGATTTTCTTCTCTTCTAGCGTCCAGATAAAGACAAAAAATCATTTAATTTTACAACGTTATGTTCATAAATTATTTAACGAAATAATCAATTCAACAAGTTTTTACCATTCATACAACAAGCAATTTCTTGCCAGAGAACTTTTTCTTTAATCTTGTTCTTTCCGTAAGAGGAATTTTTGTTATATCATAAAGTGTCGGTCTTTTTTGAACTTCAAATATGATGGCATAATTCAAATCCATGTTAAACAGCGGAAGCGGCGTCTCCTGTGAAGAAGAAATATTCACTGTTCAAGATATTGAAAAAATCAATAGATAAAATTATACAAGGAAAAAAATATTCCAAAAAATATCTACTCACCTATTGTTACAAACATTTTATTGTCTACTAGCAACATTATACGCACGCTACGGAAACATTGCATTGCCAATTGATGATATAAAAATATAAAACAAGATTACGATGATTCTAATTTTAAATTGTATAGTTTATTCACTTAAAAAATATTATCAGACAGGAAATTTAAAATTATTAAACTTTGAATGCTTAGTTCTCGCATGGTTTTTTTCAAGGCAAATTGTTTTATTGGTTGGTTTTTTGGCTTTGGTGAAGGGAATAAGCGTGTGTGGATGCATAAAGTGCAGTGAGTGCGGAGATCAGGTGTAAAGGAAGAAGGGTGAGTGAAGGCAAACGTGTAAAGGGTGAGTGAAAGCAAAGATGTAAAGGGTGAAATGAAGTTGTGTGAAGTGGAAATTGGAGCGTGCGAAATCCTTGAGGTTCGGAGCAGGAAAAATAGTTGCTCGGCAAGGGGGGCAAGAGGTAGGTGAGTAAAGAGCGGGAAACGTTGCGGATCACTGGGTGAGGTAGGATGCCGACGGTACGAAGTCCAAAAACGGGCGCCAGAGGGCGACAGTCACTGGACGATCGCACAGAACAACACGCATCCGAAATAAGAGATGACGATGTTGAGAGCGCGGTTAGTGGGGATAAGGGGAAAGATGACAGTAGCGGGGAGGAGACGTTAGAGACGCCGAACAGGGAGGGGACTGCAGAGAGAAGGGAATCAGGCACGGGCCATATACGCGGGAGACCCTCAAACTTACAGCGTCTCAACAAGCTAGACAGCGCGGGCTCGAATAGGAGTTTGGACGAATGGCGAAAAAAGCTGAGCGCGACCAGCAGTGAAGAGAAAGAAAAAAGAAAAATAGAGTAAGGGGATGATGAATTAGAAAGGGACAAGGAAAACAATAAAGTTAGGACTAAACGAAAAACACCAGATAGAGATAGCAGGGATGGAGGGATGTTTGAAAAACTGGAAGCTCTCATAATAGGGTTTAGAGAGGAAACAAGGAAGAGATTGGATGACACGAATAGGGATATGACTAGGCAGGAGAATGATATAAGGGGAGAAGTGAGAAAAGTAAGAAAAAAGTGGGAAGAGTGGGATAAACTCTGGAAAGAGGAGAAAGACAAGGTATGGGATAAACTAGAGAGCATAGAGCATAGACAGAAAGAGGATGACGAAAAGAGAAATATTGAGATAAAACAGTTGGCAGAACGGAAAAGCAACTTAGAAATCAGGAATGAGCATACGGGGAAGGAAACAGAGAGTGCGGAAATAGTACAAGGGAGTGATAAGTTGCAAAATGAGAATGAAAGATTGAAAAAAAGACTGAGTGAGATTGAAAGAAGATTGGAAGGGGGGAAAAGGGCGAAGAGGAAAAATAACATAGTAGTTAAGGAATTAAAAGTGGAGAGTGAAACAGGGGAAGCGGAAATCAAAAATCTTTCGAAAGATATTGGAGTTCAGATAAGGGTAGAAGGAGTTAAGGGAATATGATGGACGAAAGAAGGAATGTTTCTAGTGAAAGTAGGGAGTGAGGAGGAGAAAAAGAAAATTATGGAGGAAAAAAAAATTATTGAGGGGAAGAAGGGAAAGAATTGAAGAGGATTTGACATAGAGGAAGAGGGAAAGAATTGAAGAGGATTTGACATAGAGGAAGAGGGAAAGGAGATGGCAAATAGAGCAGAGGGCATGGGTAGAGAGAGAAAAGAGGCGCACGTCATGGATAGGGAGAGACAGATTATGGATAAATGGGGAGGAATGGTGCTGGGACGAAGAATGAGAAGAAATAAAGAAAAAGGGGAAAAAAGTTGAAAAAGGTAGAAAAAAGGAAGAGGCAAAAGAGTTTAGAGATCGAACAGAGGGGTTTCCAAACGGCAAGGCGTAAGAAAAGTGAGGAGGATAGGTGAGGGAAGGGAAGAGAAAAACGTGAAAATAGCTTCCTGGAATGTGTCAGGCTTGAAAAATAAGGATGGAGGATTTTGGCGGGAGTTGGAAAAGTGGGATGCGATTATGATGAGTGAAACCTGGGCGGATGAGAAGGATTGGAAGGGGATGAAAAGGATATTACTTAAAGGTTATGTGTGGACGATGCAGGAAGCAAGAAAGGAACACGTTAAAGGTAGAGGGATGGGCGGCATGGTCGCAGTGGTGAGAAAAGAATATGCAGTAAAAGGGAGAACAGAGGAGGACAGGGAGGAAAAGGATGGAACAATGGTAAGAAGGATTATAATTGGAAAAGTCAAAATAGCGGGGGTTTGTGTATATAAAAGAAGAGGGGAAGAGGAAGATTGGAGAGTAATAAGGAGGTGGACTGAGAAAAAGAAGGAAAAATTGGTTTAGATAGGCGGTGACTTGAATGCCTGGACGGGCGAGTAAGGGGGGGGGGGGATTTGGGATGAAAAAAGGAGATTAGATTGTACTAGACGTAATAGGAGGAAGAGGATGCTTTATATGTAATGGCAATATGAAAGGAGATGAGAAAGGAAAGATCACATTTATAGGTGAGGAAGAAATAGTGATAGACTACATCCTGGCGGAAGAAAGAATGAGGAATATGATAGGCAGTATAAAGGTGGGGAATGAGATAGGGTCCGAGAACTTCCCGGTAATATCTACACTGATAGGTGGCGTCTGTAAGCGCGGCAGAGGGAGAAAGGAAAGAGGGGGTAGGTATGAAAAAGTGGAGGGAGTAGACACGTTAATTGAAAAGTTGAAAGGGTCGATTGAGAAGGTAAGGGATGAGATAGGTACAAAAGAAGGAAGAGAAGAGGGAAAGAGAGGCTGGTGAGACGAGGAATGCAGGGAGAGCAAAGAGATAATGAAAGAGTGTGTAAGAAAATGGAGGAAAGGAGAAATGGAGAAGGCGGAGTACAACAGAAAAAAAAGAGAACATGAGAGGATGCTGGAAAGGAAAAAGCAAAGGGGAAAAGAAAAATATAAGGAAGAAGTAGAAAAATCAATCAAAGAAGGTAGGGTCTGGGATGTGATAAATAGGGAAAGAGGAGAAAGGAAGGGCGTGAATGAAGAAATAGACATGGGTGAGTGGACGGATTATTTTAAGGGTCTATCAGGAAGAAAACAAAAGAGGATAAAAGGGGGAAATAGAAGGATAGTCCAGGGAGAAATGGAGGAAGTGAACGAAATGACAAGAAAAGAAGTGAATGAGGTAATAAATAGACTAAAAAGAAATGAGGCTACAGGAGAGGAAGCTATGGAGAACGAAGCGATAAAGTGTGGGGGAGAAGGGATTAGGGAAGGAATGTGGAAGATTTGCAACAAGGTCTGGGAAGGAGAAGGTTGGCCGGAGGAGTGGATGACAGGGTGGTACCACTTGTCAAGAAAGGGGTGGGCAAGAAGGTAGATGAGTACAGAGGGATCACTCTCATGCCAGTGGGTTATAAAATATACGCAAAAATTCTAAGAAAAGGTTAGAGAGTCAGATAGAAGAGAAAAAAAGTATCCCATACAATCAGACGGGATTTAGAAAAGGGATTGGGACAATAGATAACACTTACGTACTCAACTACTTGATTAACAGAAATTTAGGGAGAAAGAGAGGGAAATTAGTCGCCTTGTTCGTAGATTTTAAAGCAGCCTTTGACTCAGTAAATAGAAAAATGCTATGGCAGGCAAAGAAAGAGAGGGGAATAGAGGAAGGTTTGGTGGAGTGGAGAAAGGAAATTTTTACTAAAACCAGGATTAGGGTGAAGATAGAGGAAAAAAGGGAGAGGTATTCTGGACAGGAAGACGTCTAAGGCAAGGGTGCCCGTTGGGTTCGCTACTTTTTAATATGCTGCGGGCAGACTTAGAGGAGAAGCTAGAGGAGAAAGAGAAAGGAGGATTGGCTTAGGGTAATAGAAAACTATACTCTCTAGCATACGCGGACGACATAGTTCAATTAGCAGATGATGAAAAGGGGATGAACCTAATGATGAGAATTTTCAAAGAGTATGTGGGAGCAAACGGCGATACCACGCTGGAAACACCAGTTCTCGTAAGATCACTGAAGTTAAGCATTGTTGGGCGCGGTTAGTACTTGGATGGGTAACCGTTCAGGAATACCTGCGTGCTGTTGGCCCGTCGTGGGTGTGGTGGGCCCACATTGGTAGTAAATATCCACCTAGAAACACTACCCGAATCGGGTAGTGAGGCAATGAACTTTCGAGTTCGAACTGCTAATCAATGTATGTATGTATGTGGGAGCAAAAGACTTGACGGTGAACGTGCAGAAGACCAAGGAGATGTGCTACAGAAAGAGAAAGACCAAAATATATTCCGTTTGGAAGATGAACGGACGTTGTGTTATGGAGTGGAGGTCTGGGGATGGAACGAACATACGAAAGTGAAAAACATGCATGAGAGATTTCTGAGATGGGTCATGGGGGTTAATTGGAGTAACGCAGGATACATGTTAAGGGAAGAATTAGGAAGGGAAAAAATGGTAACTAGACGAATTAAGAGAGTCTGTAGGTTTGAAGAGAAGCTGAAAGGGGGAGAGGGGAGCAGAATAGCACAAGTATGCTTGGGCGAAATTCGGAACAAGGAAACGAGAGGCAATTTGGGAAATTTGAAATGGGAGGAAGAAAGGAAAAAAATGATATTGGATGGATGAAGAGGAAAATCTGTGTCGAGTATGTGAATACGAAATGGAGTCATGGGCACATGTACCGAATGGTAAAGTCCGCGTGTTTGTTCTGTGCTATCTTTTTTGGTTCTGGCGACGGGTGTGGAGGTGTGATTGAGGCGAAAGGTGGTAAGGAAGGTCAGTGTAGGGAAGGGGTTGTGTGGAAGTGTGGGGGGGGGGGGGGGGGGGTTTTGTAAGGTTGAAAGGGTTAGCAGGAAAATTGAAAGTGCTTATTTGGAGGTTAGTTGTCGAGGACGAAAAAGTGAGAGACAAGATAGGGGACAGCAGATCGGTAAGATAGGCCAGCATGTTTGTTGCGAAAAGCCCAGTGGGTTCCGGCAGAGAGCAGCAGCAGGTTGACAACAATCCCGGTGCTGATGATCTCACTGAGACCGGCGAAACAGGGTGGGGCAAGGGTGATGCAAGAGATAGTACCGATGATGGCGAGGTTCAGTATACTACGCCAGGGAACTTCGGGTGGGGAGAGAAGGAAGGGGGACTAGTTGACAGGAGGAATCGAGGTTGGCCGTCAAGTCGGGAATTGCTTCTAGAGAGATCTAGATCTAGATCTAGAGAGCCTCGAAAATCTGATTGAAGGGTTTAGAGAGGAAACAAACCGAAGTCTGAATGATATGCAAAAGCGAGGGGAGGATGTTTGGCAGGAAATGAGGAAAGTAAGAGAGAAGTGGGAACAATGGCATCTGGTGTGGCGGCAAGAGAAAGATAATGTTTGGAAGCAGTTGCAGGATATCGAGAAAAATCAAAGGATGAGTGAGAAAGAGAGAAAATGTGACATGGAGAAGTTGCAAGAAAGAGTGAGAAAGCTAGAATGTAAGTCTGAGGATATAAAGAAATGGGATAAAGGGACAAGAGAAGGAGGGAGAATAAAAGAAGTGAATGGAAACGTTACCCTGAAAAATGTGAGAATGAAATCAAGATTGAGAGAGTTGGAAAGGAAAATGGAAGTAGAAGAGAAGATGAAACGGAGTATAAATATAGTGATTAGAGGAATGAAAGTGGATAGTGAATCACGAAGAGAAGAAGTGGAAAAGTTTATGGGTGAAATTGATTCAAAAGTGCACCTGGAAGAGGTAAATGGAGTGGGAAGGAAGAATGAAGGTAAATAGCGTATATATATAGTGAAAGTGAGAAATGAGGAAGAAAAAGTTGATATCTTGAGAAAGAAGAAGGTTTTAAAGGGGAGGAAAGAAAGGATAGAGGAGGATATGACGTGGAATGAAAGAAGAAAAAAGTGGATGATGAAACAGAGAGCATGGAGTGAAAGAAAGAAAAATTGAGTGAAGTGTGTAGGGAGGGTCCGTGGCGACGAGGGGAAGAAGCGTATACTAGGGATAGAAGGGAGGAAGTAATAAAGACAGCAGAGGGTGATGGGAAAGGAAGCGGTGCGACGGGATTTCCACAAAAGGGAACGTTTTGGAACGTATCAGGGCTAATGAATAAAGATGAAGGATTCTGGGAAGAGGTGAAGAAATGGGATGTAGTGATGTTGAGTGTAACCGGGGTAGATGAGAAGGATTCAAAGAGAGTGAAGACGAAGTTACCCAAGGCGAGAGGCGAAGAAAGAGAAGGTAAAGGGAAGAAAAAAAGGGGGTATGGTGTCAGGAGTGAGGAATGAATTGGTAAGAGTTTGCGTTTACAGGAGAAGGGGAAGAAGAAGGTTGGAGTGTGATTAAGAATTGGTGGCGAAAAAGGATGACGAATTGGTGTTGATAGGAGGTGATCTGAATGCTTGGACGGGGGAACAGGGAGGGGAAATATGGGATGAAGAGAGTGAGACTTTCAGGAGAAAATCGAAACACAAACAGGTGGACCAGGAGGGTAGGACTCTGTTGGAAATTCTGGGGAAACATGATGGTTCATTTGTAATGAGAACTCGGAAGGGGATGAGGAAGGTGAGATAACGTTTGCAGGAAAAGGGGAAACAGTAAAAGACTACAGTCTGGCCGAGGAAAGGATGAGGAGGCTGTTGGAAAGAATAAAAGTAGGGAGCGAAATAGGGTCAGAACACTTCCCGGCCATTGCAAACTTGAAATGTGGGAAGTGGAGAAGAGAGGGAAGGAAGGAGGGGGCGACAGGGAAGAAAGCAAAGATGGGCAAATGGGGAGTAGATAAGCTAAGAGAATATACGGAAAGAATGGAAGAAGAGAATGTGATGATTGAAGATGGGAAAGGTGTGCATGAGATGTTGTGTAATATGAGGGGAAGGGTAGAGAAGATAGTGGAAGAAATTAGGCTGAATGAGGAAGAAAGGCGGGAGAATAGAGGATGGTGGGATGTGGAATGTATAGAGAGTAAAGAGCGTATGAAGTTATCGTTAAGGAATTGGAGAAGAGGAGAGATAGACAGAAAGGAGCATGATAAAGGAAAAGGGAATACAAGAAATCACTAGATGTAAAATGACAGAAGGAGAAGGCGAGGAACATGGAGGAGGTAGAGAAAGCAATAAAGGAAGGAAGAGAATGTGAGGTGATTAATAGAGAAAGGAGTGGATGGAAAGGAATCAATGAAGAGATAAGTATGGATGAATGGACGGTATATTTCAAGAAATTGCTAGGAGGGGTGGATAGCAAGGTGAGGGGGGAAGGTAGAAAGATCAAGGAGGGAGGCATGGAAGGTGGAAATGGGGTGAATCAATCAATTTATAAGTTAAAAAGAAACAAATCGACAGGAGAGGATGGGATGGAGAATGAAGCGTTGAAATTTGGCAGAAGAACGGTTAGAGAAGAGATTTGGGAATTATGTAATAACCTACGTATGTAAGTATGTACATAAGTATGTAATAAACACGGGACATTCAAGATGGGAGGCGGAGAGATGGCAAGTTAGAAGGGAATGGAGAATGTGTAGCGATGGGAGGGAGTGGCAGGAAGTAGAAGGAGAAATGATCAAGGAGCAGGAAGAGAAGAGGTGGGAAAATATTATGGAATCAAAATACAATAAATGGCATAGATTGGTTAAGATGGAAGGGGTCCCGGAATATCTAGGGAAGT
This sequence comes from Andricus curvator, assembly GCA_932195095.1. Classification (NCBI taxonomy): domain Eukaryota; kingdom Metazoa; phylum Arthropoda; class Insecta; order Hymenoptera; family Cynipidae; genus Andricus; species Andricus curvator. Next base: position 2,401 of record CAKNYM010023313.1, on the reverse strand, counting down.
TGAAAAAAGAGTGCAGGTGGTCCAGGATGGTACGTTTCAGAATGGGAGAAGACATGAATGAGTGTAAATATTGGATGAGTGAAGAAATGAAAATGTGCAGAGTATGTGGTTATAAAAGGGAATCATGGGAGCACGTGTTGGAGAGATGTACAGGGGAAGAGGACAAAGGGAAGAGCATGGTAGACAGAGTTAGATGGACACTGAGCAATTGTGGACAAGGGGAAAAGTGGATGAAGAGTCTAGAAGAGAATAGGGAAGAGAGAATGCAAGGGGGTGGGAAAAACCAAAATCGAGACCAAAATTGATACAAGAGAAATATATATGTATAAGGAAAATTAGTGTTGCGTAACTTACAAAAGCTTGAAGAGAAATGGTAAGAGGAAATGGAAGCGCTGGAAGGTCTCGCGCAATTGTAATATAATATGTAAGAGTTAGCGAATAATAAGAAAGCGAAGCGATTAAAGGTTAAGTTAGGTTAAGTTAGGCATGAGGCATAGTGATTAAGTGAAATTGTAAAAGATGTAAAGGGAACGGAGCCCTCAAACCCGTAAAAGGAAGAGTAACAAAATAAAATATAATTTGAGTGTGGATGAATGTGTAAGATGGATTTTTGATGGTAATGGTGATGTGGATGAAGAGAATGGAAGAACTAAGAGAAAGAAAGTTAACAGGGCAGAGCGACACGGTTAATCCTAATAAGGAAAGTATAACTAGCAAAAACTTAAAAATTGTTGAAAATTTATTTTATGGTATGAGGAAATGGAAGCCCTGGAGATCGCTCATTTTTAGAAGTTTAAGAATTAATAGTATTATTTTAAGTGAGCCGAAACATTAGAATATAAGTAGTGGTTAAGTTAGATTAGGGATGGAAAAGAATTGGAAAATTGGGTGGCTATTTCAAAAATATTCACTGTTCAACGCTTTTTCGGATTCTTTAAATTTTGCAGGATTTGAAATGGACTTTATTTTATAGTGAAATAGTAACATTTTGAATATGTATCAATATTCAATTAATAATTTTGAATGTTTCATTTCGACATGTTTAATTACGATATTGTGTGAAATTTAAAGTATTAACAAATATTTGCCCTCAAACGTTCCCATTTTTTGTGAAGAATTTTTAATGTTTCATTTTGAATCTACCAAATTTCCATTCTTCTAATTATAAAACTCTTAATTTTGAACAAAAGAAATACATTTTTTAATTTTCAGAGTTTGAAAGCTGTGAATTTGACATTTTAAAAACTATGTAGCCTATGATATAGTGTCCATGCATTTAAATTTGAAATTTTACAATTTGAATGTTTGAATTTTAAAGTATTTGACCATTATAACTGGAAATTACACAACTATTTCCTTTCGACAAAAATTAACAGCAGAAAACTGATTTATTCAAGCTTTAAGTAGAAAATATTGAAAGCCTACAATATTGCACCAATGTGAATTAGAGGCGCTCAACAATTAAAAGTAAAATTTTTTTCTCTTAGTGAAAGAAACTCAGTGGAATTTTTTCAAATTAAAAAAAAAGTGCTAGTGGTGTCACGAAGTTTTTAAAACTTAAAAATTTTTCAATTGTTTAAAATTTATTCTATAGGTGTCACAATCGTAGATTTGTTGTACTCTTTAAGCTAGCAAGAATATAAAATTGAAAATTATGAAAAAAGTTTCTACCGAATCAAGGAATTAGCTTTTAATCGAGGCAAAATAAATTTTTTGGATTTGGAAAGTCGAGAGGTCAGGTGGATAAAACAAAAAACCAATATACACTTATGAAATATGCAGTTTATTACAGTTCCATGGTTTACACTTTGAAGGAGCGTTGTGTTAACAGTCTCGTGTCGCTCGCTATACTACACAGAAATAATTTCAGTGTGTCCGTTTCAATCCACGAAAAAAATTCCCGGTCATTTTCCGGTTCACAAAAATTTTTCACGGTCATTCAATTAAGACTCAAGACTGAACTATAAATTAAAACATTCAAAGTTAAACTCTATTGAATTGTAAAATTTGAAAATTAAAACTTAGAAATTTGTTAATTGAAACGCTTAATAATATACACATATAAAATGGAAGCTTTTAACACTTTTTCTTTGTTCAATTTTTAAATTGAATGCTGCTAAACGGCAAATTTGGGAATCTTCACAAATTTTGAATTATTTCTCAAATTTTGTCAAAACTTCAAAATATCTTTTAAAATGATTCGAATTTTTCCCAAAACTTTCAATTGATCCTGCGAAATTAAAAAAACTTATTTTGAAATTTTCTAGATTTTTTTTACAATATACAATACAATATTTATAATAATATAAAAAATCACTATTGAAGTAAATAAAATAAATTAAATCAAAAAGATCAATAAAATAAATAAAATAAATAAAATAAATAAAATAAATAAAATAAA
>CAKNYM010023308.1:0-34072 GCA_932195095.1 Andricus curvator | reverse complement strand
AAGGTCTCGAAACATGTTGGTTCCCAAAAGTAGTATAAAAAAGACGGTGTAAGAGAAAGGTAATGAGAGTGAGGATGGCTTGGTTGTCTCTTTCCTAATTCTCTCCCTCTTTTTTCCTCTAGTTATATACTTGTCTCTAATGAACCGATTAAAACGTTGTTTGGAAACATATTTTGAGGCCTTTCTATGCAATTCTTGTTCATATATTGAGCTTTTCGAATATGTTTTTTCAAAATAACTGATTTTTGGTTGCATAATGTTTCTGAGTCTTTTTGTTCAAAAATAGAATTTTTGCACAGATTGACTTGACAATATTGTGTTTCTAATTTTCTTCTTAAAAAATTTAACAAACAGAGACATTAAGCCATAGACCCTGATATTTGTTCTTTTGGGTTCGGATTTTAATGCCGTTCTCAGGGAATAGGTTTCTGGGTCAACCATAAAAAGGCAACTTTTCCACATCCTGCCGTTTTGGAAGTCGGTAGTGGGTAGAAAAGTGGTATTTTTTTAAAGGAATCAAAAAATTCTAATTATATTTTTTAAAAAATGATACCTTTAAGGACCCCTGAGATTTAAAATGATCTTTTTCTTCTGTATTATATGATATAAAAAATTACTAAAGTTATATTGTATACGCTAAAATAAGTGACTATGTGAGACTAATTCATTATTACAAATCTTAAAAAATAGAATACATAAATTTGAATCGACTACATGCCAACTTGTATGAAATACTGGTTCTGAAAATAAATTTTTACATTCTCATTCTAATGAGAAGGTATTGGTTTTATGTAAAATTTGACATAGTCGGTTTTCATCAAATCTCCACGTTTTGAGACCCCCTGAGCTAGAAAAAACGATTTTTACGAAGGTGTCTGTCTGTCTGTAGTCTGTCTGTCTGTCTGTCTGTCAGTATGTCTGTCTGTCTGTAGCCACGATAACTTTCGAAAAAATGATCAGATTTGATTGAGCTTTTGGCACACTTTTTTATGGCCGAAAAATAGAGAACGAGTTCGTTAACCAGCTATTTTGGATGAAAATCCAAAAAGTGAGCACATTTTGAAAATTTTTGAGACCACTTTTATTGAAGATTTGAAAATTCTATGTACGGTTATTAGTAGTATGCAAAATGACGAACAAAATATTCTTATGACTTTTCGCGATAAAAAAAAAAATTACTGGAGTTATAGCATTTTCAAAATTCCAAAAAACAAACGAAAATGAACATTTTAAGCCGAAAAACGCACGATATGAAAAAAAGTCAAGAGGAGAAAAACGTTGATTCCTGAACACCCTATAATATTTTCATAACAACTTTTTGAATTTTTTGAAAAATAAAAAATTCAAATTTTGATCGCACAAAAAATTAGTGAAAAATCAAAAAAGCCATTTTGCTGTCAAACTATGCAAGGTACCAGAAAAGATAATCTCACCAAAAATTGTGCACCTAAAAAAGATCTACAAATTTCTTATCATTCACCTTTTAATATGACGCGTAGTTTTTGTTTTATTCGTAAAAAACAGCATTGAAAATAGAAAAATCAAATTTTCAGACGAATATTACCAGCTACGAAAAAATAACCGAAACAAAATTTGTTCATCCAAGGAAGAGGTACAAATTTATTGTAACTCATGTTTCGATAGGATGCGTGGTTTTTGTTTTATTCGTGAAAATAACATTGACAGTACAAAAAATCAAATTTTTGAAAAAACAATGCAAGGTACGAAAACATATAAATGAACACAAATTGTGCATTCAAAAAAGAGTTACAAACCCGTAATCAATTTTTGTGGTAAGAATATATTGAAAATGAAAAAATTAACTTTTTTGATAAACGGCACAAGCTAAAATAAAATGTTAACTAATAAAATTTGTCCCCTGAATTGTATTATTACTTTCCATTTGAAATCAAATACAAATTTAGTAATTTGTATATGAAGAACATATAACACGAAGCACAAAGTGCGCGCTCAGTGTATTTACCAAATCGCACGCCGTAAGTGCGCTCAAACTTTTTTGTTTCTATCATACGGTTCAAATGATTTTCAAATCGAATATCGAGCGCGAAGCGCGAGTGTCTGGATGAGAATGTGTTCCTTAAGGTCGATAGAACCTTGAGTAAATAAAGTTCCTTTTCAGTCTAAAATAAAAACAAATTTAACAGTCACTTAATATGTAGAGGTTTTGATAATTTTATAATATTTGCAAACAAACTTTTTCTTTTCATCGAAGTTGAACACGAAGTTCAAAAATCTAGAGCAACCGAGCGTAAAGCGCGATGTAGATACGCCCGAGCGCGTAGCGCGAGGTGAATACATAATCGAGCGCGAAGCGCGAGATGAATATATGATCGAGCGCGAAGCGCGAGATCCAACAGTCGCGCACCGTAGGCGCGCTCAAACTTGCGAGCGAAGCGAGCCGCGCGCGGAGCGCGCCATGAGAATGTGCCCGCGAAGTGGGCAGATTTTTTTATGTGCAATTATTCCTATTGTTATTTAATAATAATATTTACACTAATATATTTTTTAAATCCTGCGAGAATTTTGAAGTTTGCATATCACCGTCATGAGTGCGACCTTTACACGTGCGAGCGATATGCATTGCAATTGAGGACGCATATGTCTGCTCGGGTGATGGTGCGGCGTGCGGGACAATCCGCACGCGTGCGAGTCTATACGCCATCATTGTGCGCGCACATTATTATCTGGGTATTTTCCTAATCCGTAGCTGAGGTTAATCAAATCTGCATTTTTCTGTATATGGCGGCGAACGCAGACGAGAATTTATGAAAAACTTTTAGCTTTTACTGAAACACAATCTGTTATAGGGATCCAAACTTTTATCCGAACTTCTGAAATCAACGCAGAGTTCGACCTCTGGATCATGAATTGTGGGGTGCATGTTGCAGCGAGAACCTTGGCGGATGCAAACCGTAAAACAGAAGGGGCATGCATTAACTCACCACAAAGATAGGCTATGCAAAACAGTACGCATCCCGCATTCAGTGTGTGATTGACTACATAACATCTGGCAGAAAGGTTACTGTCAGGTTCGGACAGTTCGCTCGCGAACTGCGGATCCGTCGTCACACTTTCAACAAGTCAAAGCTGCGGACCATCAGGAAGCACAATGTTGACAGAATACAGGTACTATCTGATGCTAGGAGAAGTCTAAAGCGGAGGGAGGTCCAGGATTCACTGGTTGAAGACACAGTAACAATTAATAGCTTCGAAGAGCTGTGCAATGTCTTCATAATACCTGAGGAGTAATGTCCACCTATCGCTACCGAAGAGGTGAAAAAAGTATTGGGAGGCATGAAGAACTATTCTGATGCGGGACCAGATGGCATCAAAAGCTTCTGGTGGAAAAAGTTTTCTTGAACACACCAGCATCTGGCCCGCTTTTTCACCTTATATCTAAAGTCGTAAGTGCCTATGCCGTAGTGATTGGAGGAAGGACGCGCAATGTTTCTGCCGAAGACGGGCAACTTGTCAGACCCTAGGAATTACAGGCCAATAACTTGTCTGAACACGATGTGTAAGATCTTGACAGCTATCCTAAATAATAGGAAGTTTCGTACCAACAACGTGGCTCATAGTAAAGCGTAGCAGGATCTACGAAGAACCTGCTTATCAATAGGTGCGTCTACAAAGACGCAGCATCCTACCAGCGCTGTCTGTCGATGTTCTGGATTGACTACCGGAAAGCTTTCGATGTAACCTTCCATAGACTTATCATCTGTCTGTTGGAAAGCTTAAAGGTTAATCCACACATAGTGAGGTGCATATAGAATTTAATGCTCTTTTGAAATCCAGATTTACTATCTCATCTGGAAAGATCGTCTGAGAACCAGGAGCGTCACCTCCCAGGCGTCTTTCATGGCGACAACATGAGCCCTCCCCTCTTCCACCTCACACTATTGCCACTATCTCTCGCACTTGGCGTTTTCCGAGGCACTTCTGCAGTGAACCTGGATATCCAAAGCAGAAGGTTGCTCATGTATTTTACATGATTGATCTCAAGATCTATGCTATATATGCAGAGCAACAGAATCTAGCTCTAAGGATTCTCGAGAAGTACACTGGGAAAATTAAAATCGAGTTTAGGTTATAAAAATGCCCGAAAATGTATTCAAAGCGAAGACAACTTACTGGCGTTCCCGGTGCCCCTTAGAACGTCGTCAGAAACGCTACACGATACCCTAGCGCTGGAGAGACATATCCATACCTGGGTATGCTACAGAGCTGAATTTAGCACGTAACATATATAAAGATTGCTCTCCCATGCAGATAAAAACGTCTTAGCCGACATATTTGACCCTCTTCTTGAACTGATCGGAAAACACGAAGAAGTGGACAACGGAACGTTTCTGTACAACGCAGCGGAGGAGGCTGCTGAAACACTTGGCCTTGACTCCAATATCAGGGGTAAGCAAATGTATCAAACACAATCCATCTCAAGTACTCACTCCTGAAGGCACAAATCAAGAAAGCACAGGAGAAAAACTTCCGTGAATAGCTCCTCGAATCACCCAGATTGAATTCGGGCACGGAGGTTTTTTATTTTGGCGTGTTAACACGGTGAGATTTTTACTTGAGCATATCGTCGCCACATTTTGAGCCAAGAAATTCTTGATTATAGCTGCAGAGATTGATCTGCACACCCAGATCACCTAAGACACATACTATCTAATTGTCTAACTCATGCGGAAACGACGTACATCCAAATGCACCATGCGGCACTAAGAGTGCTTCATTGCCATCGCTGTTACTCATACGGCATTAGCCCTGATACCGCTCCGCCAAACGCTCTAAGGGAAATAGAGTCAAATGTTGAAAATGAGAAGTGCTGCATACATTGGAATTTTATATTCTCGACAATTGCTTCTGTCGCGCACTTGAAGGCTGACATAGTTGTCCTTGACTTCGAGAAACGAAACATGTTCGTTATCGAATTTCCGTTACCAGACAACAAGAATATTACAGCCAAGCAGAATGAAAAGACAGTGAGGTATAAAGACCTTATAAGGGAGTTGCGACGAGTACACCCGGAATATTCTGTTAAGCTATTCGTCCTGATCATCGGCGCTCTTGGAGGTGCTAAGCTTTCACTGGTTAATAACCTGAAAAACATTCCCGCGCTCAAACGAAATGTTTAAACACTTGCACATTTTAATTTAAAAAAAGAGTTAAACAACAACTGCATGGTCCAACTGGGAGCAACTGCCACCTAAAAATGACACCGGCTCCCAGCAGAACCTCGGTAAATCACACCTGTGGCCACGTCTCACGACCGTGAGATGGATGGCCGCAGGGCGCTATGAAACCACAACGACAGGCCGGTGAAACCCTCGTGTGTCTTGAGGACACGAAGTGACCCGAGGATGACAGCTATCTGCATCCATCATGCAAGTACCTTGGAATATTTTTGGCACGCAGGTGTGCCTTTAACCTTCATCCGCTCGCGCGTTTTGGCGTCACACTTGCGCTCGCTCGGCGGCAAATTGCCGCCCCAAAGTTTTTCTACACTTTTATGGGGTTTTCACCCATTATAATTGTTTAGGGCCTGTAATTATATAATGGCGGACTCAAAGGTGAATTTAAAGAGAGATTTTACACTTAAAAAAGTGTTTATATTTTATAAATTTTTGAAAAAATTAAAAAAATTTTTTTTTTAATTTGTTTGAAAAAATGCGGAAAAGGCTATAACTAGAGAATACCTGGACCCCCGGATGTAATTCCAAACGAGGGGAACACGTGGGACCGTTTTAAAACAAAAGGCGGCAATCTGCCGCCCACGCGAGCGGATGAAGGTTAAGGTTACGTACCAGTGATAGTTTCGCACCTTCGAGAGCACCGGTCACAAGGACAATTACTTCAACTGAATATTTTGGGTAAAGTCGCTGCAGCTTCCTTTTAAGGCCTTGATACTTCCCTTCCTTTTCCTTCTCCTTGGCAGTGATGTTGTAGTCGGCCTCGAGTCTGTAACAAAGACTGCTGTCCGAAAATTATAGTTCCAGAAAATTGGACACTTCTCGATTTGGACAATGGGCCGAGTCGCAGCCAACATCGCAAGAGTAACAAAGATGGTAATAACGCACTCTTCGGGCCGCATTATGTCTGTAGAGATACGTCATTCCCGCGTTAGTGGGTAACCCGGATAATATGAGTTCTAGGTACACAGCGTGTGCATGACACGCCTTGCACCTGTCGTTAGCAACATCTTGACAGAAAATGCGGTCACGGTATACTAAGGTGAAAATGAAACTGTGCTGGCATGCGCAAATAAAACCCTCTGTACCTGAATTAAGTCCTGATGATCTGAGGAAAGCAAAAGTTTGCTCCTTCGAAAAGGACTGATTTTCTACATTTCTGTGAAAGTTTCCGTGCATTTTCTTGTCGAGTGGCTGTTGGCAGAATTTTTTAACCTCTGCTTTCTTTACTTCGGCTTTTGGAAGTGAAGCATCTAAATCGAGTAATGGACTTTCCTTACTTTATTCATTGAGAGACGGAAGGTTCTTAGACACTACTCTACTGAAAACCTCAGGTGGTCGAGCAAAGATAAACATCTTGTTTATCTATGGGAGGCCCTGTCATCTTTGAACAGGAAAATCTACGCCATTGCCCTGGGTCTCAGAAGAGACAAAATAATCAAGTATCTGTGAATTTCGGGAAGAAAAATTTTTTGTCGCAAGACCTGGCTAATCTGCAGACCGTCGAAGGACTTAGAAAGCAATAGCAACTACTGCTTCCTAGTATCATCTTACGTATATATGTCGGTAAATATAATATAACTTGTCATTTAGGCCGATTTTTAACTCATCAAGCATACATAATAATTTTTTCAATTAACAAATTTTACTAAATAACTCAAAGGTTTCTCAGTTATTTTAACTATCCTGTTTGAATTGATTATGTTCTTCAAAAACATCTGTTAAGTCAAAGTAATCTTGACTATATTGTGTTTTATTTCTTATCTGGAAGATCTACTCAACCCTATTTGTGAGTACTCAAATTTGACTCTGTTAGTTATTTATTGATCATGAAATTTCTATTTCGACTATCTTTTCCTATGAGCTAACATTCTTTCTGGTAACTTGCAACTTAAAACTAACAATTTTACATTTTCAATGGACATCTAGAATATTTGTCATGTTAACTTTATAATGCTGGTTGCTTCTCTAATTTTTACATTTTTTATGTGCCTTATTCCCTGTTTTCAAATGTAATCATGTGAACTGGATTTTGTTGGTTAACGTATTACAGACACTTCTATATTTAACTATACTTGAACTTCACTTATCACTGTCAATATGGCAACCTTAAGTATTTGTCACGTTAACCCTCCGTCTTTACCTGCCCATTGTCATGAATTTAAACATCATTTTATGTCCTGTTCCTATCATATCATAGCCGTGTCTGAGAAATGGCTTACGCCTAACATTCCATCTAGCCTCATAGCACTTGATCACTACACACTTTATATAGGTGGGACTGAATCTTATATAGCTGGGAGTCATATAGGCGGGAGTGAATCCTCCTGACAATCACCCTGTTGCTGAGTACCTTTTTATCAAAGTATCTTCGTATCATGACAGCATGTTGGTGGGTGTGATTTACAAACCTCTTAATGCCTCCTACTGTAGGGAACTTGAAACTGACATTTTTGAGCTTATACCAAATATAATAACATTGTACTTACCGGAGACCTAAACACAAACCTCAATGCTACCAACAGTTTAACTAACTATTTAAAAGCCGTAGTGTTCTTCGCCAGATTATCTATAGGTCCCCATAATACCACCCACCACACCGATCATTGTAGTACATGGATTGACTTGATTATTGTTGATGATCTAGAGAAGGTGATTTCTTCTACTCAACAGCTAATCTCATTCCTCTCAAACCATGATATTATCAGCATCCAATACCAGTTCTCCTTTAATCCCTCCTCTAGTGTAAATCATCTGTCCATACGCAATGTTAAAAATATTAATGAAACTGAGTTTCTTGAGCACCTCTCTACTGATGACTGGAATAGCATTTTTACTGAAAAGGATATAAATAGAAATATGATTTGTCTGACTCCATTTTTATCTTCAGCCTTTAAATAATTTGCGCCTCTCCATACCCTCAAAGAAAATTAGAAGTCCACTCCTTGGATCTCTTCTTATATCAAAGATTTGATAAAAGAAAGAGAAAAAACGTAGATTGGCTAAAATAACAAAAAGTAGTATTATTCAAGCCGAATTCCACAAATTGAGAAACTTAGTACAAACCGAAATCCGGGATTCATACAATCAATATAATTACAATTCTATCAAAAACAGAAATAAAAATGAAAACATCTGGCTTCTCTCAAGACGGCTTTGACTTATTCCTTCTAAACACTTGGCTCTTGATAAAAATTTCTCCCCTGCAGATATTTTGACAGCTTTTACTAGAAAACCCACACTCCTTGCAAACAGCACTCCTTTCCCGTCCTCAGTTCCCTCTTCTATTGATGATACTAAATTATTCTTTTCTGACAAATCGCAAGAAACCCTAATCAAAAAACTCTTCGAGGTAAAATACAATGCTCAAGGATCTGATGGTATTTCAATTAAAATGATTCGCTTTGCTTAAACAGTCATTGGCCCTATTCTTTTGCATATCTACAATGCATCTATGCAGGTGGGAATATTTCCTGATGCCTGAAAAGAGGCGATTATTCGCCCTGTTCCAAAAATATCTAACCCTATCTCTGCCAAAGACTTCCCTCCTACATCCTTCCTATGTGCTTTGCCTAAACCCTTCGAACGCATTGTCAATCGGCAACGTACTGCAAAAATTGAAAATAACAATTTAATGGACCTAATGCAATCTGGGTTTCGTTCCGGGCATAGTACACTTACAGCTTCACTTAAAATAATTTCTGACCTGAAACTGGCAATTGATAGAAGGGAAATAACGGTTGTTGTCCTTTTTGACTTTTCTAAGGCGTTTGATACAGTTAACCATAATCTACTGTTGACTTGGGTCAAATCACTTCACCTCTCAAAATGGCTGTTAAATGGTTTGAATCTTATTTTAGTAATCGTTCTGAAAGAGTACAAATCAGCAATGGCGAGCGTTCTGATTGTGGGGAGGTTAAGAGTGGTGGCCCTCAAGTTTCCACGCTTGCAACCACTCTATTTAATATTTATACATATGAGCTTGGTAGCGAACTTCGACACTACAACTATCACAAATATGCTGACGACTTCAAGCTATACCTCTCCGGGCCTATTTCCACTCTCAAGAGCTTACTTCAAAAGGTACAGAAGGATATCGATTTGGTGGTGCAGTGGGCCTTGACAAACGGCCTCACTCTTAAACCTGCTAAAACTGAGGCTATAATCATAGAACCTTTTACCTGTCCTTGACTTGCAACAATTGCAACCTCACCTCCTCTATTGATCGTTGGGCGTCTCATCCCCTCTGTGGAATTTGTGAAAGATTTAGACTATATTCTCAATCGCTCTCTTACTTGGAATTAACAAGTTGCAGATATTTCGAGGAAAACCTTTAGAGTCCTCCAACAGCTTGACGGGAATATGATAATATTACTGATGAGCCGAATGCCCAGCTTGAGCGTACGCCTAATGCTTGCATTCGGTTCATTGATAACATCCCAAAAAGTGAACATATTATATATAATTTTTTTTAAATATAACGTTGCCAAAAGAAAACAATTTTTTATGGGTCCACACCGCCACACCGCACGTGTAAAATGCAAAGGTCTTTCATCATTCGTGGTGCTCGTCTTTGGAACAAATTACGCATAACAATTAGAAATCCACCTTCACAATATCACTTGAGAAAACTCCTTTTTGTTTACTTTTTTGAAACTTCAAATCCTACTCTTGAAATTACACATTGGTAATACTTAAATCCTTGAGTTAAAAACATATAAGCGTGCACATGTATGTATTTACTTCTAAGTATGTATTTTTGCGTATGTACATTTGCAGCATTACTGGTAATAGGCCAGATCTAATTAAGTGTAACGGCCATGCCACGCTGAAAAAACCAGTTCTCGTCAGATCACTGAAGTTAAGCAGCGTTGGGCGCGGTTAGTACTTGGATGGGTGACCATTCGAGAAACTGCGTGCTGTTCGCATATCATGGGTGTGGTGAGCCCACACTTGTAGCTATATTTATAACTACAAGACAACTATCCACCTAGAAACACTACCCGAATCGGGTAGTGTCACGCCTACCCTGAAAAGGAAATTGCTTAATGGTATATAGCAGAAACAGAAACTGTTACAGAACTGTAGAAGATCAGTCCTTGTCGAGGGAGTTTACGTTTGATTTGCTCAGATCATTCGCAGTTATTTCAGACACAGAGGGTTTCATTTTCGCGGGCTAGGAATGTGTCATTTCCACCTTAGTATACCGTAGCCGCATTTCACGTCAAGAAGTTCCCAGCGATAGGTGCATAGCGTGTCATGCACATCCGGAGTAACTAGAATACATACTATCCAGGTGTCACACTCGAGCGGGAGCGAAGTATCTCCGCAGATACGATACGGCCCTTAGAGTGCCTTAGTAGAATCTGTGTTGCTCTTACGGTGTTGGACGCAACGCTACTCTGCTGAACGCAAACTCGAAACCTGACATCGTTCTCCAGGATATTCAATAAAAATTAATATCCTTGTGTTCGGTGCTTTCAAAAGTGCGAAGCTATCGCTGGATCGTAACCTCAAAGCCATACCTGCGAGTCAAAAATATGCCTGTGGTTCTGATTTCGTTGTGTCCTGTGGTCAGCTACTTAACGGCAATGATACGTAGCCATAGGTATAATTTATCGTAGTTCTACTGGAAGCCAGTGTCATTTTCATGGATTGTAGTTACTTCCAGAGGGACCCTGTTGTTGTTTTAAACATATCTTTTAAATTATATATATATATATATATATATATATATATATATATATATATGTTCATAATTTGAAAACAGGGTTAAACAACCACCGCAGCGTCTTACCGGGAGCAACTATCATCTAAAAATGACACCGACTCCCAGTAAAACCGCGGTAAATCACACCTATGGCCAGGTCTCACGACCGTCAGATGGGTGGTCACAAAGCACGATGAAATCAAAACGACAGGCCAGCGAAATCCTCGTGCGTCTTGAGGACACGAAGCGACCCAAGGATGACAGCTTTCTGTATCCATCTCACAAGTGCCTTGGCATACTTCTAGTACGGGGGTATGGCTTTGAGGTTACAAAACAGTGATGGTTTCGCACCCCCGAGAGCACAGATCACGAGGACAATTACTTTAACCGAATATTTTGGGTACAGTCGTTGCAGCTCTCTTTTAAGGTCTTCATACCTCTCCTCCTTTTCCTTCTCCTTGGCAATGATGTTGTATTCGGACGGAGCCGAAAATTCAATCTCGAATATAGTTCGTTTCTCAAAGTCTTGCAAAAAGATGTCAGGCCTCGAGTGTGCACCGGAGACTGCTGTCCGAAAATCGTAGTTCCAGAAAATTTGGTACTTCTCGTTTTGGACAATTGACTCTATCTCCCTCGAAGCGTTCGGCAGGGAAGGGCCGCGGACAACGCCGTAAGAGCGACAAAGATGGTAATAAAGCACTTTTAGGGCCGCATTATGTCTGTAGAGATACGTCGTTCCCGCGTGAGTGAGACACCCGGATAGTATGTGTTCTAGGTACTCAGCGTGTGAATGACATGCTCTGCACCTGTCCCTGGGAACTTCTTGACATAAAATGCGGCCACGGTATACTAAGGTGGAAATGACACCGTCCTGGCATGCGAAAATGGGACCCGCTGTACCTAGATTAAGCTCTTATGATCTGAGGAACGTAAAAGTTTGTTCCTTCGACAATGACTATTTTTCTACATTTCTGTGAAAGTTTCCGTGCATTTTCTGGTCGAGTAGCTGTTGGTGGAAATTTTCTACCTCTGCTTTCTTTACTTCGGCTTTTAGAAGTAAAGCATCTAGATGAAGTAATGCACTTTCCTCACCATTCCTGACCATTTTTAGGAGAGGATCTATGCCATTTGCAACGATGTAAGCTGTGCATAGAACAATTCAATTATGAAGACATTGGAGAATCAGAAGTCCATGTCCGCCTTGACGGCGTGACATGTATAATCGCGGAAGGGATGAATTGATATGCAAGCTCTTATGCATATGCATGATCTTACGTGTGGCGATATCAAGGGCCGTAAGAGCGTTCTTCGTCCATTGAACCACCCCTAACGAGTAGACTAGAACCGGTACGGCAAGTATATTAGTCGCAGGCACCTTGTTCAACGCCGACAGATTTGAAGACCAAATCTGTCGAAGAAAATGCTTTTATCTGCTTCAGAGAGACTCCTTCACTGATGTGGGTCAAGATGTCTAATAAAACTTATGTCCACAAGCTATATATATATATATATATATAATTGAAAAAAGGGGCAAACAACCACCCCAGGGTCCCACTGAGAGCAACTGCCATCTCAAAATGGCACCGGCTATATATATTTGTGATTCTTTGCGAAAATACAAAAATTATGTCTGACTAATTAGACGATTCCCGTGCGTTAATGTGTTATTGAATTGATGAGTGTTTCTAATCACTTCCAGATTTCCTCGTGGTCCACCTCGGAGGTATTAGGGGTTTCAGGCGCCAAGCAGTCTATAATTATTATTCTTACATTTCACTTGCCGATACCAGCAACTTAATGCATGTTGCTAATGAATCGCATTAACTGCAATTTTGATTATTCATTAAGTCTCAATCTTAATGTGGACTTCCACATCCCCTATCCTTATTTATATAATGATTTATCCTATACTTAGGGATGCTTAGAGAACTCGAAACCTCGAGTCGAGTTAAGCTGACTTCTTCCGAGTTGAGTCAGATGTGTTTTTTTGTTTCGATTCATATTTTTTAATTACTTATTTGTCCAAGCGGTAATACATACAAATTGCTTCATAATTTTAATACAATTTTTCTCGAAACTGTATGAAAAGCGCATTTTACCGCATGGACAAGTAAGTCTCCTAGTAATATCCTTTCATTACAAAAAATGCGAATCGGAACAAAAAAATCACGTCTGGCCCTCCCCTCGTAAGGCGTTTTTCTACTCGACTCTTTCGAACTTCAAGTTTCGAGTTTCAATAATTAGTTTCAATCACATTAATCTTGGATAGTTATTGAAAATACTTAGCTATTATTATAGAAATGTAAGTATTGGGATTAATATTGTAAAAATGTTTGGAAAAATTATTGGGTGAATAATTTTCATAAGGTGATTTAGAAGAAAAAAGACAAGTATTGTGGAACACTATAATGCTCACATACTTTAACATGGTTTTTTATCTTGTTGTTACATTATTTGTTACATGAATACGATTTTCGTTCCACGTGAATATGCCAAAATTCAATGGCTCGCGTAAGGCAAAAACGTTACATTAGATTCAAAAGTAACAAATTGAACTATCATATCTTGTTTTCCGCTCACAAATAGACAACCTGACTTCCACTCTAATACACTGTTAGTATCTGCAGTAAGTACTTGTCCCTTTCTATTCACAATTTAACTTTAAAGAACACAAATGAATATTTTAGACTCTTAATTAAATAATGCATATGCAGTTAATTTTTCAATCGGAATCACAATGCGTCAATAAATGTTGTTTAGCAACTTTGAATTTTCCCGCTTTTCGAACAAGCGGCATCTCAGACAGACTGGATTAAAGATTTGGTTGAGTGCGAGCACTCGGCATGTTAGTATTTCTAACAAGCTACGTTACATCAATTCGATATTCTTAAGTTACGAGTATACCAATTTAATTTTCAGTTTACGAGTTTCTCTACATTCAGACTCTTGTCAATTTGTAGCTCATCGTGTCCTGATGAATCTCGACTAGCTCGAGTAACTCGGATTGCAGTTTATACAATCAATTATTTCGGGTAAGCGATTTAATCTTGCTGCGAGCAACGGCATCCTCTACAAATTGCAGTCCAAAAATTATACGTATGGTCATGTGCTTTTAAACTGAGTAGGAATTAATTTGGTTCGAAACATTTTTCAGTTACTTGAGTTAAAACTGTTCTATAAGAGTTATTAAATTATTAAACATAAACTACATTAAGGGCATTTTTTCATTCAAATGGTTCTATATACATATCGTTTGTTTGTTCAGTTTATTGTCTATTATCTATTGTTTAAACCAATCACTATTTTAATTTCTCTCAAAAGGCTAGAAAAAAATGTGTGAGTCTTAAACTTGAATGCCTGTAACATTTTACATTTATTAGCAACACAAATTATATTAGCTAGTTACAGCTGTCTAGAACTTGCGTTCTCATTGAACGTCAATTATTTTATGCGGTCTTGTAATAATTCTCTTTTTTTCGCAAAAAAAAAACTAAAAGCATTTATTACACTATCCTGATGAATCAGAGTCAGAATCAGCCGGAACAACTGGTATTTCTTGTAATTCTGGGGTATTTTCTGGAATCTTTTTTGATATCGTTGCAGAAACGTAAGCATTTGGACCGTCCCCTTTAGTATGTTCAATTCCGACCCTGAAATCCAATAAAAGTACAATTAAAATATAATAATGTTCCAATTTAAATTAAGAAATGTTATCCGATATTTCGAAGGGTGTACTTCCAGGCAGAATATTTTGTTTTGCAGCAACCACCTCAAAAGTTGGATACTCCATTTATCTATATGATACGCAGAGCAATGCATTGCTGTCAACGATAAGAGAATGATATTGGCACATGTGCATTTTAAAATACAGTTATTTTTCACATCAGTAGGTAATGTTGCGCATGTGCACTTTAGAGATACACAACTTTGCACACCAGCAGAGTTGGGAGGTTATGTTACAGGGCTCTTGTGACTGGATTGCAGCAGCCTTCAGCTTCCTCGGACGGCTGTTGCAAATAATGGCGTGTGATACACAAGCTAAGAAATTCACACTCATAAGTAATCACATGTGATTATCCATAAGTGAATTTTCTAAGTAACTTTTACCAAAATGTTCCTAAAATCCTGTGCAGGAACCTTTACAATAAATAATCAGTTCAAAAATAAACCATACATAATTCTTCAGTGGCTCCTTTGTTCGTACAGGTTCCTTTCAGGGAGCCTGCAAGAGTTCGCTCGACAATAAGCTATTCAGCTGACGTGGAAAATTGGTTTTAGACATAATCGCATGGAAACAGCGTCTACATCCAGCTCTATTCAGTTTTGGGGCCTCAGAATCAGAACGGGAAAGTGAAGGAATTTAAACAAATAACGGATTCCTTAGATTTAAAAAAAATATATATTTCAAAAATTTACCTTGGGAGATCTATTTATTGTTGACTATTCCTATAAAATTAGAATATTGTTGTCTTAAGTTAAAAAGAAAAAAGCATTTTCCCGAAAGGTGTAAGAATTTGGTTTTTCTTTTATTTCCTTAAATACCAATTCACTCGCTACAGAGCTAAGGCGCTATCGAACTCTAGTTGATTAGTTTTTATGCAGGTTTATAAACAAGTTCATGTACGGGAGTTCGTGTTTATGTACACCTCACATGTACCGCTCATGTACAGTTTACTTTGCCAAATTCCTGTACATGAAGTGTAAACATTTACTGTACAAGTTCGTGTGCGCAAATCTGTACATAAACATGTGTAGGACCCTCAGACGTTCAATTACAGGGATTTTCAGGCGGAATACAGTCGTCCTCGTGACTAGGCGACAGATAAATTTAAATTTACAAACATATTCTTAGTTTGTTCTTGATTGCGAGTTTATTTAATTGATTATATAGGGTGTACCAGCACTCAAAGTACATTTTTATATTTTTGAATTCCTCATAAAAAATTGAATCAAAAATAATAATAAGAATTTGTTGTAATGTTAATAATTAATTCACACGGCAACTGCGCGACGAGATATTAAATCTCAAAAAATATATTCTTTTTTAGAATACACGTTGAATGATTTTAACTTCCTTGTTTCGAATATTTTTAATTCTGTAGAATTCAATCGAATTCTTAGAAATCACTTCTAGTTCTTTGAATTCTTTTGAACCTTTTTTAATTTTCTTGAAATCTTTCCCATGCACAATGAATTATTTTGAAATACTCCAAGTTTCCGTATTCTCTGAATTCTCCTAAATTCTTCCGAATTCACTGAATTCTTTTGAATTTCTGAATTATTTTGAAGCTTCTAAAATCTTTTGAATACTCTCAATTCTTTTGCATTCTCTTCTTTATTCATAATGTGGTCCCTAAGTGTTTACATGACCTGCATTTCTTAAAATACTTCTGCCGAAATATTTTATAATATCTTATCCTTACTATTTACAATTATTTACAACTATTTACATAAAATATTATATCTAGATCCTTAATTCTATTTTTTACGATAACGCAATTTGGGACGTGTTAGCGAACGAGTGAGCGAGCGATCAAAAGCGAGAATGCAAGCGAGAGTCTGAAATCTTCTGCGATGATGTTGTAAGTACAAAATTAGGAGCATGATGTAGTTTAGAATTCGTATTTTACCGCTATTATCCATTCACAGTGGCCGCGAGCGTTGGAGGTGACAATAGTCGCCTCTGGATGCTTTCTTATGATTATTATTATGAGAAGTTGTTGGCTCCGGAAGCTACGATCATGGTTCTTTAAAGCGGAAAATTTACGCGAGATAACATCGTGCAACACTGTTCCTTGGAGTCTGGTCTCTAGCCGCGGATGATCTTACGCGGCAGACGGGACAGTTGGAGATGAAGGTTTCACCTCTGAATACTTTTTAGAGCTACCAAGCTTTGTGGAATGTTATGAGGAACAGTGTTCACGGACCAGATGAAGTGATTCCAGAAGAACAGCCTTTTATATCCGGTTCGCGATGGAATGAGCGTGACGCTGGCAGGCCGGAATCTTGTTGAGTTGGGTGAGAAATGAAGCTTTCATACCTACAAGACAGCCGATTATGAGAACTACAAGATGGACTTTGTAGCCTTGGTACAGCCTGCTCAGCTCGTGAAGAAGTGCTTGATATTTCGCCCGTTTTTCTTTCTCCTTTGCCGCGATATTACCATCGGCTGGTGCCGAGAATTCAATCACGTAAATGATCTTGGTCTTCAGATCTTGGAGGACAATATCAGGCTTCGTAGCACTGTTACGCTGAGTGGTGGAGAATGATAAATTCCAGTAGATCTTACACTGATCATTCTCCACAACGGACTTGAGTTCCCCCTAGGCCTATGGCAAGACGGGCAATAGATCAACACCATAGAAGTGCCTAAGATCGTAAAATAACACTTTTAGACCCGCATTGTGTCTCTCTATGTACCCGTAGCGTGCATATTTTGAGCATCCACTGAGAACATATTCAAGTATTTCTGGATCTTCCTTACACGCTCGGCAGTTGGTATCGCCTACAGGTACATTCATTATGCGCTCGCGATAAACTAAGGTGTCTATAACGCCGTCTTGACAGGCAAAAAGAAATCCCTCAGTCTCCGATTTTAATCCAGCAGACTTGAGAAACATGTTGGACAGATGCATTGTCATTATCTTGCGTGTGCTGCGGTCAAGTTGCTTCAATTCATCGACGTTCCATGTTACTGCACCAAACGTGCAGAGCAGTATAGGAACGACCAGCGTATTGGTCGCCTGGATCTTATTCTTTTCAGATAATTCGGAACCCCAAATTTTTCTGAGAATTTGGCTATACCTTTTTTCAAGGGCCGTTTTTAACACATGCACATGTTGTGTTTCCGCTTGCGGTATTCCAAGATATGTATATGTTTCTCCATTACCAAGATGTTAAATGGTATTTCCGCCTATGAGTTGAACATCCTGATCGTCACGCGATGATGTAGTTTCTCGTCTTCCTTGGTGCAGGTAGACGCAGGCACACTTGTCCAGTCCGAAACTCATTCCAATCGCCTTAGAGTATCTATTTACCGTCTCCACAAGGATGTTCAGGTCCTCTTTCGAGGAAGCAAAGAGTTTGAGGTCGTCCATGTATATAAGGTGGTAAACCTTACACTCTCTTCTGTTCGGCGGGCCACATAGGTAACCAGAGCTTTTTCCGCGGAGCACAATAGATAGAGGCAAGAGGGAGATGCAGAAAAGTATCGGGCTTAGAGAGTCTCCTTGGAAGACCCCCCTCTTATATGTTATTATTATTATTATGCCATTTAATCATATCCCTTTCAGGGTAAGGATGACTCACTCCGTGAGGAAGGGAATTGTAGGAGGCGGTAATGGCGGGGAGGGCGGTATATAGATTTTTAAATTGTCTTAAAATTCCCGTGTTATTTATTTAAATGACATGTTTGTTCCACAACACTGCTCTGACCCAAGTCGCTGATCAATCTCTCTAGCGATCACCCCAGGCAAAGAGCTTCACCAAGTCATCATCTAAAGCTCTCCACTCGGGCCCATTAATGTCCAAGGTCTTTTGTTTCAGGCTTCATTCACTGCACTGTCACTCTTCATCATGCCTTTCTTATAAAATATTTGTCACCACACTTTTCTGTCCTCGCATACCTCTTTAGCTTCCTACACGTACATGCACTTTCTCATGTGAGCTCTTGTGTTCTTATGGCTTCTTATGTCTCTTCGAATTAGGATCTCATTCACACATTCTAACTAGGAATTAAGGTCTTTCATCTTTCATTCTCTCAACATGCCCAAACCATCTAAACAAATTTCTTTCATTGCTGTCAAATAGTATCTCATCTATACTGGCATCTATGCCAATCGCGTTCATTTTAATCTTATCCTTTTCTTGGTATGTCCAGGTCTCGCTACCGTACAGCGCAGTGGCTGTACGTATGGAATTATATATCGCCATTTTGTCTTTACCTAATATATTTTCATTCCTATAAATGAATCGTGGTCTACCGATAACCGTCTTACTCATCAACTTGTTTTATTCTCTCATCAGTTAGGACAATATTGTATATTGTGTTTTTTAACTCTTTCCTTCAAACACTTTAATTTTTGTTTATTTACGTTAATTTTGAGGCCCATGCTCTTCATACTTGTATTCAGTTTGCCCAAACTTCTTTGCAAGTGTTCGATTGACTCTTCTATAACAACCTTATCATCTGCGAACGCTAACCCACGCGCCCTCACTGTCCCTAGATCCGCATCTTTTTCGTCGAAGAGAGCCATTCTTAGACACTTGTCAATGAATATAATGAATAGCCATGAAGACATAGCGCATCCTTGCCTAACACCTTGCATAATATCGAACCAGTCATTCAGTTTCCCATTTACCTTTACACTCGCTTTGCTACCTGCATACATTGTTTTTATTGCTTGTAGGAGCCATTCATTGACTCAGTACTCTTTCAGGACTTCCCAAAGTTTATTTCTATCCACATTGTCAAAAGCTTTTTCTAGGTCAACAAATGAACAGAAAACTTTTTTATTTACTTTCAAAATTTTTTCTGTGATCCGTCTCAAGCTAAATATTTAATCCGTACATGATCTTCCTCTCATAAATCCACTCTGGACTTCCCATATCTTTTCTTCTGTTATTTTCATCACTCTATGAATAAGTATTTTGCTTACGGTACATTGTAGCCTGATACCTCTGTAATTATTGTAGTTGCTTTTATCTCCCTTACCTTTGTATATTGGGACGATAATCACCTTTTTCCAGTCATCCGGAACTTCTCCTATCTCGATACATATCAACACGTACAACCTGAGAGGTATGTATTCGCCACTGTATTTGAGGATTTCAGCGTAAATACCATCTACACAAGGTGGCTTACCAATCTTTAAGTTCTTAATTATATCCCTAACCTCAGAGGCAAAGATTCTTTCAACGGAGTTTTCCAACGTACCCTATTCAATCTCGCAGTTGTGCTGCCCTATAGCTTTACGTCCCAATAATTTCTTGAAGGAGTCTTTCAAAGCGTCTAGTATCCCGTTTTTATCATATAACATTCCACCCTTGCTATTTCTCATGCCGTCTAAATCTGTACTACTACTTCCTTTCATGATGATCAACGCTAATTTCTAAAACAATTTTTTACTTTTTTCAAAATCGATTTGCGTTTTGTTCTCTTCTTCCGCTTTGATTTTATCTTTACTTGCTTCAACTAGTATTTTTACTTTCCTGTTTTTGCCTTTATAATCATTTTCAAGTCTATTCCTCTCCTCGTCGCTAAGGTATGTGATATTAAACTTTCTTCGATACGCTTGCTTATTTTCGTTAATGGCTACGAGGATTTCATAATTCCACACGCATCACCAGACATTCTTCCTGCAACCGCAGTACCAGACAGTTCGGTCGCACTTCTAACAGTGATATCCCGAAACACAGTCCATGTTCCCTCTATATCTTTATTGCCTATTAGAAATTCTGAAATTTCTCGATTTTGATTCGCGTTTGTTTCGTCTTTTTAAACCTCTTTCTTCTCCATCCTTGACCTAAGTAAATTTTTGAGACTAGAAGGTAATGATCAGTATTGCATTCAGAACCCATCATAACCCTCGTATCTTTTACTAGCTCTCTTAATCTTTCATCCACAACAACAAAGTCAATTAAACTGTGGCTATCTCCTCTGCACCAGGTGTAAGTGTGGATCATTTTATGCTTAAATGAAGTATTTGTCATGAACAAGCCGTTTTCCAAGCCGTCACCAATTTTTTTCGGATCCCCAAAATTACCTAGCACCCTTTCTGTACCCTGACGTTGGACACCAACCCATTCATTCATATCTTCTAGTAGAATTATTCTTTCACCATTATCGCAAGTACCTATAGTATCATATAAAGTGTCTCAGAACGCGTCTTTTACTTCATTTCTTTCACCATCAACTGGGGCCTAGCACGCTATGATAAATAATCTTCTGATTCCTACTTTAATTCTGATCCACAACAATCTGGGAGATTCAAATCTATTATCCCTGACATACTGTTCGGCTCTTTCATTCATAATCCAACGACTTCTTGACTACCATGTGATTCATTATCTACTCCTGATCATATTTCAAGTCTTCCTTTTAACTCTCCATTTTTTATCTCTTCAAAGTCACATCCCTTTTTTTCAGGTACACATAAAATATCTAGCTGTCTTACGTGCATAGTTTCTCGTAATTCTCTTCAAGATCATTCACCCCTCTAGCATTCTAAACACCCAGTCTTCATGCAGCGCCTGAAACTTTACCTTTACCTTTACCTTTACCTTTACCTTTACCTTTACCTTTACCTTTACCGTTACCTTTACCTTTACCTTTACCTTTACCTTTACCTTTACCTTTATCTTTACCTTTACCTTTACCTTTACCTTTACCTTTACCTTTACCTTTACCTTTACCTTTACCTTTACCTTTACCTTTACCTTTACCTTTAACTTCAGTAAATCAAAGCTATTGTATTGTTTTTATTATTCTTTGGTATAGTGTACAACCAACTACCAACTTGATGCGAGATACGTATCATGCTAGTCGAAATCATGTCCGAATTAAGTAGCTAGTCGTTGCAGGGTGGAGAGTTTAGTTATAACGTCAGTCGCACCCAACTTCGGTTAATGGAGGGGGAGTGTAGGGACAGAACTGGAACTGAGAGAACCTTATTTGGTTGATGTTGTATACTGAGAAGGTAACCAACCTTCAGCAGGTTGGCAGTATATGAGAAAATGTGTATATCTTTCAAAAGTTCCCGAAAATGTCCCCAAAATTGATGTTTCAATACATTCAATCGGTTTCCAAATTTTGTAAGTTTTATAATTTTCCATTTGGGCTTTGGTGAATTTTAACGAACCTTCATAAACTACTCAAAATTTTCGCGACTTATTCGATTTCTAAGACTGAATCTGTTACACTGATATTTGAGAACCCGTCTGGTGGCTTTTCAAGTGGGGGAAGTCGTTCCAAACATGAAAATTCTTC
Source organism: Andricus curvator (assembly GCA_932195095.1). Classification (NCBI taxonomy): domain Eukaryota; kingdom Metazoa; phylum Arthropoda; class Insecta; order Hymenoptera; family Cynipidae; genus Andricus; species Andricus curvator. The sequence continues at coordinate 12,162 of CAKNYM010023308.1, read as the reverse complement.
GCTTTCAATCTCAAAAGCCTGTTTCCTTAAAATATTGGTACTTATTATATTCCATAGGAACAAGCGTAGGAGAAAGATGCAGGATCAGATGGTATCAAGAACTTCTGGTCAAAGAAGTTTACTTCTACACGCCAATATCTAGCCCGCATCTTCACATTATATTGAAAGTCGGAGACGTTCGCTCCTTAGTGGCTGGTGTTAGGACGCAATATACACCAGAGATTAGCAGGCCAATAATTTACTTGAATACGCTGTATAAGATTCGGATAATTGATCCTGTGTGGAGAGAGATGTACGAACAGCGTGGCTCGAAAAAAGCTGGAGCAGGCTGCCGAGAGAACTTGCTAATTGACAGGTGCGTCTGCGTCTGTCGATGGTCTGGATTGACTACCGGAATGCTTTCGATTCATCCTCCCACAGACTTATCAACTATATGTTAAAAAGCTTTGAGGTTCACACACACATAGTGAGATGCATGCAGAGACTGATGAGCCTTTAAAAAACTAGATTCACTATCTCATTTGGAAATTATCGTGTAAGAACGAACACCGTCACCTTCTAGAGAGGCGTCTTTCACGGCGACACCATGAGCACTCTCCTCTTTTGCATCACACTTCTGTCACTTTCTCTCGTACTACGCAATTCTCCTGGGTACCTATTTGGCGTTACTAATCATCATGAGCATAAGGTCACTCATGTATTTCATATGTATGGTCTAAAGATCTATGATTCTACTGCAAGCCAACTTCAGAGGGCTTTAAGTGTCCTCCAGAGGTACACAAGAAAGATTGGTATGGACTTCGGATTCGGCAAGTGTGCCAAGATTCATCTGAAGCCGCATTCAGGACATAATATCAGTGAAGGAGTCTCTTTGAAGCAGGTAGTTCCATGGTCGAAGCGCGAGCTCAATATCCTCGACATTGTCACACGTAGTATCATGCATATGCATAGGAGCGATTGTACGTGCCACGCTATCGAGGCGGACGCGGACTTCCAAATATCCCATGTCTTTATAATTGAATTATCCTGGGTATAGCCTAAATCATCGCAATTGGTACAGAACCTTTTGACGTATCACTACAGACACAACTCAACCCTAAGAGTGCTTTACTACCATCTTTTTCGCTTTGAAGGTGTTAGCCGTGACTGTGCCCGGTCGAACACTCCAAAGGGAATAGAGTAAATGATCCAAAACCAGCAGTGCCGAATTTTCTGGAACTACGATTTTGGTACAGCAGTCTCTATTGCACACTCGAGGCTGAATTCGTTCTTCAGGACTTCGAGAAACAAACTATATTCGTAATCGAATTCTCGTCTCCGGCCGACTACATCGTAGCCAAGGAAAAGGAGGAGAAGTATATCGACCTTAGAAAGTAACCTCAAAGCCATACCAGCGTACCAAAAACTTGACGTGGCACTTGCGAGATGGATGTAGAAAGCTGTCATACTTCGGTCGCTTCATGTCCTCAAGACACACGAGAGTTTCGACGACCTGTCGTTGTGATTTCATCGTGACCTATGGCCACCCATCTCACGGACGTGAGACGTGGCTATTGGTGTGATTTACCGTGGTTCTACTGGTAGCCAGTATCATTTTTATAGAAGGCAGTTTCTCCTAATATTTTTCGTGAGCGGTCAACCACCGATGCTGGAACACCGTCTTTCGCAGGATGTTAATCGCCGCTTGGCATACCCCACTTTTCGCTCAGCAGAAAATACGCGGCGGTGCTGTTCGCTTCAACTTGCTCACTCAGGTTGAGTATTGCATGAGTATGAGCAGTTGCAAGCCATGATGCAATTCTTTCCGGGTGGCCTACTAAATCGCTTTTTGGACGCTCGAATTCCTCTAGAGATCTGCCATGCTGCTTTCAAACAACATCAACCCCAAGCTTTGATTGCAGACGAAAATGCGTTCTGCCTCTTGGATTATCCAGTAGGTCCTTATTCAGCGATATTCAGCATCGTGTTCTCTTATTGCAACAATCTACATCCATAATTATTCTACAGAATTATTGCCGATTAAATGATTTTACGTTATTACGTAGGAAATTTCCGCAAACGTGGTCGTTTAGAATAAAAATGCATTCATTTGTGCTCCTTGATTCCCTCCGCCTCCTTTTTTTTTATCTTTCTTGCGTTTCTTCAACGTGCAACTCATAAGAGTGTGCTCAGTAAAGCTCGGAATCGTCCGTTGAATCGCCCATCCCTTCACGAATACTCTTGAGAGGTGTCGTGATATTTTTTGGTCCCCTGAGTGTTTTCTGAAGTCGCTTTTATTTTCGTATCTCTGCAAGAATTAAAGTACATACAATTTGCTGCAAAATCTAAACATAAACGAATGTGCTATCTCCAACAGTTTTGGAGTTATAGCCCGCGAAAGTAGTTTTTTAGTGAATATATATTTTTTAATTAACAATTTTAGATTTGATGCCATAACTTTTTTCCTATGTAAGGCTGGTGAATGTTGCAGGTAAATAAATGAAAGTAGACTCAATTTCGATTAAATGTAGAAAAAGTCAATGTTCTAGGTCTAATTGGGCCGAAATTATGGCCCCCTGAAAATGATCCTTTTTTATTGGATTTTGTTAACCTTTTTTTTCTCGTTTTCTGACGATCAGACATATATGAGAGGGCAAATTTTTGTTTTATGAGCTGCAACCCGTTTTTGGTTTTTTAATAATGGTGGATGAATTTCGTAGTTGTGCCAAACAAACGCCAAAATGTCGAAAGATCCCGCAAGAACGCATGATGAAAATTTACGACTAATTTCCCTATTGTGTTTCGGCAAAACGAAGGAAATAATGATGGTGCAAGGTAAACTGAAAGAGCATATAAAAACAAATTTCTAATACGATTCCACTGACACTAGATTACTCGTTGATCTTTGCACTGGCTGCAAAAGAGATGTATATCGAAATGTAAATTATGGTACAAAGAAAATCATTAGGCTGTCAGATTTTCCTGCCCATAAACCCTTGAACTGAAGCAGATTGAGTTATAGTATTACTGTATGTAATTGTCACATTCGTAAATTGGCAAAAACACCGCAAGCAGGAGATTTTAAGAAAGTTCCAAGTTACCCAAGCGAGAAAGTATATTGGCAGACATTACAACTAAACAAATCTCAGGTTATTTACCAAATCTAATATACTAATATTTTTAACCTATCGTTAAGTAAACTTTTATAGAGATGGTTAAAAAGTCGATATTTTCCAACAAGTTAATAGAGGTCTTTTTCTACATAAATCTTTACGAATTATGTAGATTTCGACATTTTTTTTACTAGAAGAAGTTTTTTTCTCAAATCTCACATTAATGTATTGTAATGTAATTATTAATTAATTAATGTATTGTAAAATAATATATTTCTTTATCTGATATAAAAAAATGTATCTGAGGTGAACGAACTCAGGAAATTATAATTACAAAACTTGTTAATTTTCATGAATGTTACTACTCTAAAATATCCTAGTCACCTTGTTTTCTATGACGGTCTAATACCTATCCTGAAATTCCGCTCTCAGATAAAGCGCAGACGTCTTCTGTTAACGAACGATGCAGCTCCTGCTGTTCTCTAATTGGTCGAGGAATATCCCTCAAGTGAAACTTAACCACTCGCTTGGAAAATCTGACCAAGTGTTTAGTAGAATCTATTCCAAAAGTTGAAGAACAAGTGGCTGCGTCGCTGCTAAAAAGAAAAATGGACAGAGAAGATGGAACGAATGTGATATTACCACTGATTCAGCCTTGTGCTAGTCAGTCTCTTCTGGTTACTATCGGCAAAAAAGTTTCTGTAAATTTATTGAAGTAGTCACTCCTTCTTGTAGAAGATCTTAAAAAAATTCAAACTAGCTTTCATCTTGTTCAGAAGAAAGTAATTGGAATCGCTGCAGCTATTCGTATGGCTACGAAGAATTCTAAGATTTTTGAGCCTCGTTTGAAGAAAAAGCTATCGGCCAAAAGCCATTGGGTCGATCTACATTTTGGTTGTAGGAAGTTTGGTTTTGTCCATGTCAAAGTTAATGAGGTCTCTAAAGCAGCCCAGACTGTTGCTTATTGCTCTGATTTAGAGGGCTTGATCGAAAACATCAAAAAGAAAAGAAAATTATCTGAATGTCACCTGAAGTTTGGAATTGACGGTAAAGGAGGGTTTCTATAAGTATGTCTGTCTATCCAATCTAGTAAAGAAAGTGAAAAATCGGATGGGTACCGTCAAAAGTATGAGCAAGGAGTTTCGGCCAAGGGTTTCAAGGATTCTGGAGTTAACAAATTTCTCGTACTCGCAATGGCACAGAACGCACAGGAACATTACGAGAATGTGTTACAGCTGCATTCATCGATACAAATCAATAATTTCGAAGGGACTATTGCAACAGATTTAAAACTCACAAACATAATGGCGGGTTTTCAGGCTCATAGCAGCTCTTACCTATGCACGTGACGTTATGCGAAAACAGGAGAACTCCAACATCGTGAATTGTACAAAACGTTAGTTGATACAATTAAAAATTATGTCAGTTGGCGTGAATCAGAATCTGTGAAATCACACGCCAAAAATTACGAAAATTGTCTCTATCCTCCACTCTTCACTTCTCGTGAAGACAAGACGTTTCTTGATGATCCTCCAATCAGAACTACATCTGATGCTGGGTGTTGTAAATACTTTTTTTCAACATTTTTTAGCTGAATTTGAAGATGTACCTACTCGATAGGCTGAGTTATGCAACGTTCAACGTGAAATAACACATGGGAGTCCAGGTTTCAAAGGAAGTTCGTGTAAGAAATTGTTGGAAAAACTAGACTTACTACGTTCCAGAGGTCGAATAGAGTGCATGAAATATATGTAAGCCTTAAAGGACTTCAGAGCCGCTACACACGCATGTTTTAGTGATCGAAGAGAAAATCGATAGTTTCAAGAAGACTTATTTAGATTTAGATATCGCTGTCACTCCCAAAGTACACACAGTCTTCTTTCACGTACTGGACTTCTGCGATGAAACTGAAAAAGGTCTAGGATTCTTCAGCGAACAGGCGACGGAGTCTGCTCACTCCGAGTTTAAAGTAGTCTGGACAAAATATAAAGTCCCTAAGAATCATCTGGACTACGCGATAAAGCTACAGCGTGCATTTTGTGAATATAATAGCCTTCACTCATTCTAAAAGTTAAACATATCTTCATAATATTATCTAGTAAAAGCTTTTAATTCATAATTAAGTTAGTTGGAATATCATTTCCCTTAAGTACAAGATGAAAAATATTATAAGAGCATTTTTCTATGTTTAATTCTCCAAAAACGAGAAATTTAAAAACAATTATGTTTAACAAAATTTAATATAAGAGGATCATTCTCAGAAGGCCATAATTTCGGTCCTATTAGAGCTGGAGCATTAATTTTTGTTAGATTTACTTGAAATTGAGTCTACTTCTATTTATTCAATGGCAACATTTACCTGCCATACATAGGCAAAAAGTTATTGCACAAAATCTAAAATTGTTAATTAAAAAAATATATATTCACTAAAAAACTACTTTCGCGAGCTATACCTCCGAAACTTTCAGAGATATAACATTGATTTATAATTAGGTTATGCAGCAAATTGTATGTAATTTAATTCTTGTAGAGGTACTTGGGACTTCGGATGGATTGAAATGGAAAAATTCTCAAAAAACTCATGTTTTTCCACTTTTTCTTCCATTTTTCAGAATTATTGAACGATTTCAGTTGTCACAAGATGTTTAGCAGCTAGAACCTTCGTTTGTATGCAAAACTAAATGTTGTAAGCCAATACAATTTCATTTTGAACTTATTTCTCAAAAACTGCCCAAACGATTTTTTTATTTTTCGGCTAAGAATGATTTTGAGACATCACCCAAGTATAATAAAAATAAATCCGGGAGCTGCAAGCACCTTTGTGTTGAGCTTAGTCGAGACCCACCGTGTACGCTCTCGTACAGTGTCTGTTTTTCGATTTCGTGTTCGACTGTATGTTTAAGAATGGCTCAAACTCATGTGCTATGAAAATCCAGTGTGAAATCGGAAAACCAGCCCACATGCACCAGCGCATCGCCGCGACACATAATCTAGCTTTGGCAGCACAAGCAATAGCCCCGTCAGGTTTCAAGCTATCGATTCCCACTCCATACAGCCGCGCGCGTAAACCCTTGGTTAATCAACGTGTCAAACTCGACAGCGCCGCTTTGGGCTTAAACGCATGTCAGGGTACCATCGTATACCTGATGGCCTGGCGAACCTTTTCTATTGTCCGGCGCTCCGCCTCGAAAAAACTCCAACTCGAACCTCGACGAGGCGTTGTGGTACTCAACCGGCGGCTACTGTGTATGTTGCGATGGTACATTCAAAATTTAAGTGGCTCTGTTCCACACCACCATGGAGGTCGAGACTGAGGCGCGTTTTTTTTACGTGGTGATCCCCAGTAGGTCCCGATTGCTCACTACTTTAAAAAAACATTTTTACGATTCCCTATCGACACCTCCCGCCACCCACCTAGTGGGTGGTAGCAACCACAAATTATTACTTGTAAAATTCTTACAAATTTGATATTCGCGAAATTGAAAAATGTTCCCCTTCTGGCACTTTTTTCCGACAATCCTTAGCCCCACAGCGATAAATTACAGCAAATTCCATTCTAAAATAAAGCTAACAACCCCAATATTTAAAACATGCCTCAGAAACTTACTTGCGCTTTGCAGGTACCCCATTTTAATTCGTTAGTCTAACGTAGTACAACTTTCTCCTCTAACGTTTAAAATTATCCTAATGGCAAGATGATCCAGAACTCAGGTCAAATGTGAAATCGAGATGTTAATGAGCCACCCCCATCCACACTATTAGCTAGTTAGTTAGCCGCATGAAAAATTCCTTAGCGGTACACAGTTCTTAAATTTTGAGGTTTAAAATGTATATAAAATTTATTTATTTAATTATTCAATTATTTATTTAATTATTTATTTATTTATTTAATTATTCGATTTAGTCAATTATTTAATTATTTATTTATTTCTTTATTTGTTTATACTCTCTCCCTTTTACGGGTTTGAGAGTCTTTACATAACCACTACATGTATTCTTACAAACAAGCCTTATACTATCTTATTAACTATTTGCTACATATCGCCTTAACTTATTATTCTCATTTCTAAACGCTTGCGACTTTGCCCTGGGCTTTCATTTCCTCTTACCACTATAATTCTCATAATTAGACTCTACTCCGCAACACTACTTTGTAATTCTCCTTCTTTAGAAGTCATTTTTTGGCTTTTTCCCTACCCTGTGCAACCAGCTCTCTCTCTCTCTCTCCGCTCTTCCAGCTTCTTCATCCATTCCTCACCTTGACCATTTTCATTCAGAATCCATTTAATTCTCTCTTCTATGCTCTCCCCTCCCCCTTTGTCACCTATACACTTCTCAAACACATGCAACCATGTTTCCTGCTCATACTTACATACTCTACACACATTCTCTTCTTCATTCATCCAGTACCTACATGCTCTTAAACCCTCTCCCATTCTGAATCTCACCACTCTATTCCATTTACTCTCCTTTTTAATCTTTTGCAGGTACTCTGGTTCCCCCTGCCTCTTCACCATCCTATACCAGCTGTTGTACCTTGAATCAGCGATTTTTCCCCATCTTTCCTCCCCTTGTCTTGCCTTAATCTCTTCCTCTCTACATATCTCTAATCCTCCCATTCTGAACGCCTCACGTTGCCCCTCCTCTCTTTATCCATAACGTCCCGGGCACACGCTTGCGCAATTTTGCTTTCTTCTTCCCTTCTTGGTTCTTCTTCAAAGTTCCAGGCTCTTTTCATTTTCCTCACCACCATTTTTTCCCGTCCTAATTCTTCCCTCAGCATATAACCTGGGCAGCTCCAACTCACTCTCATAACCCATCTAAAAAATCTCTCCTGCAAACTTTCCACTTTCTTATGTTCTTTCCATCCCCAAATTTCCACTCCATAGCTTGACACTGACCACACTAAGACATCAAACATCCATACTCTCATCTTACAGTCGTCCTTAAACCTTCTTTTTTCTATACTACATACTTGTTCCATTACTTTACTCGCGCATTCTAACCTCTTTCTCACTTGCAACTCGCTTCCTCCTCTCGTTTCAAACCAAAATCCTAGGTAGCAAAACTCATCCACCAACTCCACCACCACGCTATTTATCTTCCATTCATACTCTCATCTTCCCATTTTATTCCTGAAACACATAATGTTAGTCTTGTTCACATTCATAGTTAAACCCTTTGCTCTCACATAGTCTGCGAACACTCTCATCAATAGATTCATAGCTCTTCCATCATCCGGTAATAGCACTACATCATCTGCATATGCTAGTGAGTACACTTTGCCTGTTCCTAACGTTTTTCCCCCTTTCCCTTTTCTCTCCAACTTCTCCTCTAAATCTGCCAGAAGAATACTAAACAAAAGTGGGCTCAACGGACAACCTTGCCTGAGGCCCCTTCCTGTCCAGAATTCCTCTCCTTTCTTCGCTCCTATCTTCACCCTTATCTTAGTTTCCACAAATATTTCTTTTATCCTCTCTATTAAACCTTCGTCTACTCCTCTCTCTTTCATGGCTGCCCATAACACCCTCCTGTTAACAGAGTAAAATGCTGCCTTAAAATCGACAAACAGTGCAACTAGCTTCCCTTTCTTTCGCCCTAGGTTCCTATTGACTAGATAGTTGAGCACGCAGATGTTATCTATGATTCCCATCCCTTTTCTAAAACCCGTTTGATTGTGTGGTATACTTCCTTTTTCTTCCACCTGTCTTTCTAACCTCCTTCTAAGCACTACCGCATTAATTTTATATCCCACCGACATGAGTGTGATCCCTCTATATTCCTTTAGTCCTTTCCCCTCTCCTTTCTTAATCAATGCTACTACCAGCCCTGTCTTCCATTCCTCCGGCCACCCTTCTCCTTTCCATACCTTATTGCAAATCTTCCACATCTCTTCTCTCACTCCTAATCCCCCATATTTCAGTGCTTCATTTTCCAAGCCATGTTCGCCTGTTGCCTTATTTCTTTTCAACCAAACAATCGCCTCATTCACCTCTTCCCTACTAATCTCGTTTGCGCCGTTCTCGTATCCCTGTACCGCTTTTCTTCCTTCTCCCTTTACCCTATTTTCCACCCCTCCTAACAATCCCTTGAAGTGCTTCGTCCACTCTTTCATTCCTATTTCTTTATTGATGCCCTTCCTTCCTCCTCTTTCCCTGTTTATCACTTTCCATTCCCTCCCTTCCTTTACAGCTTTCTCTACCTCCTTCATGTACCTTTCTTTCTCCTTCTGTCTTTCTCCTTTATCATTCTTTCGTGCTCTCTCTTTCTCCTGTTGAGTTCTCCTTCCTCCATTTCCCCTGTCCTCCATTTTCTTCCACATTCTTGCATCCTATCTTTACTTTCCCTGCATGCATCGTCCCACCAACCTCTCCTAAACCCCTCTCTTTCTTCTCTTGGTATCACCTCTTCCCTTGCTTTATCAATCACTCTTTTGAGATTTTCTAGCAGCTTGTCTACTCCTTCTTCTTTCAAACATCCTATTTCCTCGTTTTCTATTTTTTCTCTAAATTCTCTTAACTTTTCCTCCCCCCAAATGCCACTATTATATTCTTTTTCCTCTCCGCTCTCTCTTCCCCTTCCATTCTTTTTTCAACCTCAATCATTCTCAAGCGCCAGCTTTCATTCTGCTCATGCCTAACCACCTCACACTCTCTCGCTTCTTCCAAAATCCCTTTCTCTTCAACCTCATGCTCATTCCTTAGTTCTAGGTTGCTCACTCTCTCTTCTAGCAATTTCATATCCCTTTTTCTATCCTCCTCATTCTCTCTCTGCCTATTCTCTATGCCTTCCAATTTGTTCCATACTTTCTCTTTCCCAACCTTTCCATAATTCATCCCATTCTTCCCACTTTTGTCTCACTTTTCTTACTTCGTCTTTTACCCCCTCCTCTTGCCTCTGCATCTCATTCAGTCTTCCGCAAGCATCATCCAGTCTTCCGCAAGTCTCCTCTCTAAATTCCTTTATAAGAGCTTCTAATTTTTCCAACATACTCCCTTCATCCCTATCTCTCTCCGGTGTTCTTTTTTTTTGTTTTAACTTTTTTTAATTTCATTGCCCCTCTCCGCATCTTCGCGCACCCGTTCTCATTTCCTTTAATCGTCCCCCGTTTTCTCCATTCACGCTCTCGCAGCTAATCGCGCTCGCCGACTGTTGCCACCTGTGTAGAAGATCTCTCGACCCCGAACTTCTCGATGTAAATCTTTCTAATTTAATGGGCCTCCCGCGCCTATGACCCCTTCCTTGACTCGCTTCTGCCGTTGCTACGGGGTTCAAAGGCATAGCGAACGTATCATCTGCGCTCCCCTCACCGCTTGCCTCGTCTACGACGCTATCCCCTCTCTCTTTGCTATCGCTATCTCTATTTGCTTCCTCACAAATTTCGCTCTGTTTCCTTCTGGAAACACGCTGTGCACTCCGCGAAACCGGCATGCTGCTATTCCGTGTTAACCGAACGTTAGCCTCAACTCTCCCACTCCTGTCTCCTTCCTTCCCAACCCGTCACTTTCTATCACAACCCCAAACTTTAAAAAACTTACCGAAAACTCACCCTCTTATCCTGATTTCTTTTGGCAATGTGCGGCCACCTCTACTCCTTCTTCATTCACCCCCTTCGAACTCCTACCCTCTTCCCAAAACACCCAGTGTCCCGCCGAAACGAACCTAACCTCAAAATCAACTCTCGTCAATTTTTATCTTTTTTTGATACATTTCGCACTTTCTACCGCTTCCTTCATTCACCCTTGCACTTTCACCTCAGTCCCCTTACTCACCACACCCCATTTAATTATTCAATCCTTTAATTATTCAATTATTTAATTACTAAATTATTTAATTAAAAAGCAAAAAAGAGCTACATGTTTCATTGAAAAGTAGAATCCATACGCATAGTTGTCAAAAAAGGCCGTTCCATAATGAAAATATGTCTCCAGATTGGTTATCATGACACATAATGTAGTATGAATATCATAAAAAAATTTATTACAGTAACGTGCAGTAATGTACGTTACTTTGCATTACAGTTAGCCAAAAATTGTAAACGTTAACGTTACGTATGTTGCGTTACCATCGCAACGTACACAGTTGCCTCCGGTGGAAATAGAGGTGGGAACAGAGCCATTTAAATTTTAAAGGTACCATCGCAACGTACACAGTATCCGCCGGTTGAGTACCACAACGCCTCGTCGAGCCTCGACTTGGAGTTTGTTCGAGGCGGAGCGCCGGACAATAGAAAGCGTTCTCCAGACCGTCAAGTATACGATGGTACCCTGACATGCGTTTAAGCCCCGCTTTAATATTGAAAGTGGAAACGCTGGGCGTTAACCCGCATTGTATATCGCCTCCGCGAATCATTATTCGCATCAGCGGATTATCATGCAAAGAATGGCCATTACCGCGATCAGTCAAAATTCCGATCCTCCCGCTACTCCTCGAAAAAAAAAACAGAAAAAAGGCAAGTCCTAAACCATCCTAGCCCCAGTTTTTTTAGTTGAGCCCATTCCAGATCCAACCAAATTTACCCGAAGTGAAAACCCTGAATTCGCCGGATTTAAAGGCACCCCATTGAAAATGCTATAGTCCGTAGTTGCCTCGGACATCTCAGATAACCACCACTGCATAGATTTGAATACTTCTGCCCTCGAACTTTGCCCCGAGAAAGTTTGTGCCCGAATTGTGAAAAACATTAAACTCGTTTCGCAAGAGAAGAAAGTGCGCGCGGACGAGCCTAAGCAGGCGGAGAAAACCGTAGAGGAGCAATTGTGTCCCTTATAAGGGAGTTGCGACGGTTATACCCGGAATATTCTGTTAAGCTAATCGTGTTGATCATCGGCGCTCTTGGAGGTGCCAAGGTTTCACTGGTTAATAGCCTGAAAAGCATCCCTGCGTGTCAACAAAATGCTGAGACACTTGCGGGGAAAATGCAGAAGGCGGTCGTCCTTGGATCACTCCGTGTCCTCAGGGTGCACGAGACTTTTGCCGGATCATCGTATTGAGTTCGTTGCAGACTGTAACCACCTATCTCGCGGTCGTGAGACGTGGTTACAGCTGAAATTTTACCGCGATTTCGCTG
>CAKNYM010023299.1:0-12327 GCA_932195095.1 Andricus curvator | reverse complement strand
CCCCCCCCCCCCCGCCACCCTTCGTAACACAAGTTTTGGTGGGACTGACGTTACAACTGGACTCTCCACTATACGACGAATCACTACTTAACTTGGACATGATTTCGACTCGCAAAACAAATTTCGCGCATAAAGGTGGTAGTTCGGTGTACAATCTAAACATAAACAATGCAAACAATAAAGTAGCCTCGGAATGGACTGAAACTTTGATTGACGAAATGCGTACACACGGTAAACGTAAAGTTCGAGTTTCAGGCGATGAATGGAGACTGGGTGTTGGGAATGCTAGAGGAGTGAATGATCTTAACCTTAAAGTAGAGAACTACGAGAAACTATGCATGCTAGGAAACTGGATATTCTAGGTGTACCTGAGACAAAGAAAAAGGGATGCGAAAGTGGAAACATAGAAAATGGGGTGTTGAAAGGCGGTTTTGAAATATGGTCAGGAGTAGATAGGGAATCACATGGTAGTCAAGGGGTCGGTTTGATTATGAATGAAAAAGCAAGATATATGTTCCAAAAACGACTTAGATACTTTTTTGCTCCTCTTTTCAGATAGTTGGAAAAAATCTTACTGATTGTAGGATTTATTAGAAAGATACGGAAATATACGCTGAAGTAAAGGAATTACCTTCTTCGTTTTAAATCAAATACAACTTTAGTCATTTTCATCTGAAGAACATTGAACATAACATATGGTCGTTGCGAAGCGCGACCACCAAATCGCGCGCCGTAAGCGCGCTCAAACTTTTGAGTTTCTATTATACGATGAACAGAAACGAGCGTGAAGCGCAAGGCTTACATGATGCTTAAACGAAATATTGAGCGCGAAGCGTGAGTGTCTTGATGAGAATGTGTTCCTTAAGGTCGACAAAACCTTAAGTAAATTAGTTCTTCTTTTTATGTAAAACTGACATAATTAAACCAAAAACAGGTCATAACGATGAAGCTCACTAAGATAGTATTAGCCCGCGAAGCGCGCAATAGCGAGCAAACGAAGTGTGAAAACCTATAGGAACTGAGCCTAAAGTTTCAGGCAAATGTGTCCGAGCGCGGGATAAACATATCATAGAGCGCGAAGCGCGAGATCCTACAGTTGCGCGCCCTAGGCATCATTGCAACACTCCTGGTTCAAAATAAAACCGCGAGAATCGTTTAGACAACTAATCTATTTCACTTTACTTTATTCACTTTGAAAATGATGTCAGAAACATAAGGAAATTCAATTTAAAAAATAACAGCACGTGTCTGATAAGCATCACGTCCATAATTTTATTTAGAAAACAATCGAAAAAATAGTTATCTATGATTACGAGAATTGAAATAATAATATCAATCATTTCGTATGAAAGAAATAACATTGATTTTTACGAGAACAAAATTTAAAATTAACGAAAAATAATTATTTTAACAATAGTTTTTGTAGTTTAATTTTCTCTTACTGCAGCTTCTTGGCTTAATGTGGCTTATGTTTTCGTATAAAACGTTGTCTACAATTCTACTGTCTGCAATTTAAAAAATAAGTGTATAATCTTCAAATAAAATTATTTGTTTAAAAAAATTTTCTTGTACACTATTTTTGTTTTAAATTTTAGCCATAGAAAACTTTACTTTCAAAATTTGAATGTTAAGAACTATTTTCTAATATTAAAAAACATTCAGTATTAAAATTTACTATTCATTGATAATGGTTTTGAAAAAATTTAAATATCAGGTTTTAATTTATAACATGTTTATATGTGTATGTATTAGATAGATGTGTTCCAGACAAAATTATCTTCTTTAAACATAGTAAAAATTTCATTGCCGTATAATGTGACCCACTTACGAGAAAATGGAAAACATATTTTTAACAAGTGACTTCATGGAAAAAATAATTATTATTTTTGTCGATTAGAATACTAAAATAAGAAGAATTGTTCGTATAGTTGAATTTTTAGCAGGAAATCTTCCATAACTAGTTCAATGAACAATATAATACTTCCATTTTCAGTTAATAAACCTGATTTACAACGACAAAAAAAATGTTCTACAAAATAGTTAAATTTTTAACCAAAGATGTTATTTTTCAAGTAAAATGATGAATCTTCAACAAAAAAGTGCGTCTTTTATTGAAAAAGTCGACTTTTCAACGAAAGGCATGAAGTTTCTCCCAATAGTTGAATTTTTAACTAAAAAATGTACATTTTTGACCCAAAGTGGAATATTTACATTTTCAATTGAATGCTCGAAATTTCAACTAAAAAAAAGACCTTTCAACAAATTATATAAATCTTCAACAAGAAAGATTTTTCAGGCAATATAGAAAAAAGAATTCATCAAAAATGTTGAATTGTGAAGCCAAAAAGACGAATCCTCTACAAAACAGTTGAATTTTCTACCCTGAAATAATAATATTTCTAAAAAAGTAGTTTAATTTTTAAGAAAGAAATTGAATTGAAAAAAAAAATTATTCTTCAGTCAATAAAGAAAAACATATTCATCCAAAATGTTCAACATTAAAGCCAAAACAACGAATTTTCTGCAAAATGGTTGCATTTTTTATCCGAAAATACGAAAGAAAGTTTTAAAAACAATTGAATTAAAAAATACGAGGAACTATAAATTCCAGTTGAGAAACATGTTATTTGGAACGAGTTTAAGGTCTGGTAAATAAAACCTCGATAAGAAAACATGCATTTCATACGCGTGTTTCCTATTCATGATGAACCAACTTTAAATGGAAACAAGGTTAGTCTCTGAAAAATTTCAGTATATAAATGGCCAAAAATCAATATCCCGACATCAGCAGAAGAAAAAAAAAATTGAATTATTCTGCTAAAAGTATTACTCTTCGCTTTTTTTGGGTAATTTTTGAATTGCGTCCATGATGAAGATCTTAATCCTTACTATGGTGGCACTTTCTGTCGGTGAGTATAAGTCAAGAAATTAAATTAATTAGAACAATTTCTTTTTTGGGGTCATCTATAAATGGCTATAGGCGTTTTTTTTTTGTTGACATTTACACCAATTCTTATTTTCTTCGTAATTGAACATTCCTTTTTTTTGGTAAATATCAAACTAGTTTGATGAAAATTCGCTCTTGTTTGATTGAAGATTAATTTTTTTAACTGAAAATTTAACTATTTCATTTTTGATTGAAAATTTATGTTTTTTAGTTTAAAATTCAACTGAATGGTTAAAATTTGACATACTTTATCAAAAATCCATTTTATTGAAAAAGGGTCATCGCAGCAGTTGAAAATTCATTTTTTTGGATGAAAATTTAAGTATTTTGTTGAATTTTCTCTTTTTTAAATTTGTTCTATTTTGGTTGAAAATAAATCATTTCAATAAAAAAATTATTCCATTTTCGGTTCAAAATCTATCTTTGTGATTGAGAATTTATTTCTTTGTTTGGCAATTTAACTATGTCGTTGAAAATTCGTTTATTTTGAAACTGATTCAATTTGTCGAAAAAGTAATTTTTTTACTGAAACTTTAACTATTCCATTTTCGGTTATAAATTTGTTTTTTTAATTTGAAAATTCAAGTGTTTGGTTGAAAATATATACATCTTGTTGAAAATTCATCGTTTAGCAAGAAAATTAATCTTCTCAGTTAAAAATTCATCTTTTTTAGTTCTAAATTCATGACCTTGTATGAAAATTGAACTACTTCGTTACAAATCCTTTTTTTTAAATAGATTTGCCTTGACTGACAATTTACATTTTATACATAGTTTTAATTGAAATTTTATCTCTCATAGTATATAGTTACAAATTTATTTCTTTTGTTGATAATTGAACGATTTTGTTAAAAAATCTTTTTCCTTGTTCAAAATTCATTTTTTTACCTAAAAATGTTATTATTCCCTTTTTGAACGCAAACCTATGTTTAACTCAAGATCTAACGATTTCATTTTTCTTTTTTAGTCGAAAAGTTCATTTTTACTTGAACCGATCGAATAGATTTCCTCTGAGTTTTAATATTATGTTAAAATTTGTTTTTTAACGAGAAATTTTACTAACACAAGATCTTCAATTTTTCCCCATCCCCTCATGAGAAACAATCAAATTTTACCAAATCCCCCAACCCCCAAATCATCTTACCTAACTTGTGGATGATCCCTAATTTAGAAGCTTTTCTTTAATATAGTATCAAACGTGTCTATTAATAATGTAATTTTCATCCAATTTTCAGGATTGTCAGAAACCTCTTTTATTTCGGAATTCGGGAGTAACGTAGAAGGTTTGTTGTCATATTGGTTCAATATAAATGCTGATGATTTGAAAGCATCATGTGGTAACGGTGGAAACTACAAACCTAGGATGACCAACGCAGAAATTGCTTTTCGAGCTCTTTTCAAAGCTAAAGCTGCTCACAAAGATCCGGCAGCTGATAATAACAAGTTATTAAAAAATGTCATCAAAGCTGCGCTACCATGCGCAAGTGATACGAAAGTGATGGCAAGAGTGAAAGCCTATAAGCAGCCGTAAGTTCGTTTAATGTTTTATACACAAATTGCGTACTATTTTTTATATAAAGTTTTCCTCCGCCCACACTACCTACCGGCCCTTCCCAAATAACCGACTACACATCCCTAACTTCTCCACCCCGACATTCCTCTACATACATTTCCTCTCCTACTGAACCTTCCTCAATACTCTTCTCCTACATCCCCAACCCTAGATTCCCTCGCATACTGCTCCCCTACTCCCTCGCATATCCTCCCACGCCCCAATCACATTCCATACTTCGCCCTAACTCCCCTACTTCCCCTACTTCCTTACCCCTACATTGCTTCTGCATCCCCTTCCATCCAATACTGCCCTTCCCGAAACTTTCCCTCCGTCCATCCCTCACTTGCCATCCCATCATTTATCAATTCACACAAGCTGTGAGGTATGTACTCGCCACCATAGTTAAGCATGTCCACGTTGATACTGTCTACACCAGCAGCTTTACCATTTTTTAAGATCTTATATATATCCCTAAACTCAGAGGCACAGACTTTCTCAATTGGGGTTTCTAACGTATCGTGTTCTATATCGCAGTTGTGCTTCCCTACAGCTTCACCTCCCAATAATTCCTTAAAAGAATCTCTCAAAGCGTCTAGTATCCCGTCTGTATCATATAGCATTTCACCCTTGCTATTTCTCATGCTGCCTAACTCTGTAATTTTACCTCTCTTCATATTGATTAACGCCCATACCGCTTTCTCCTCACTGCGTCTTCCATAACTTCTTTTCTGATGCAGTTCCTCCCCTAGTTCTCCTGTTGCCGCCCCTCACTTACCCACCCCTCTCCTACTGCACTTCCTCTGCTAATCCAACCAACGCTAATACCCCTCCCCTAGTACTCCGCCCCTATATTTCTTCACATACTTCTTCTCCTGCACTTACCCTATCCACACATTACTGCCCTTTTTCACCCACTCCTCACTTGCCTACCCCTTCCCTCTCCTACTGCCCTACCCTACTGACCCTACTACCCCTCCTGGTTAAAGTAACGATTCTTGGACTGAGCGCCAATGAATATTTTTTATTAATTCAAAGAAAATTTCTTTTTTAGTTCAGGATTCAAGTATTTTCTTGAAATTTTGTCTTTTGTAGATGATTTCAACTGTTTTTGATTGAAAATTAAAATTCGGTTTTAGTTGAAATAACAATCATGAAATACATTTTATTATATGAAATTTATGAAGCTAACGTTTAAATTGAATATCGCTTCATTTTCAGGAGAGACGAGCAGGAGAATGATCCCGAGCTTGCCGATGGGTAATGTAATTAAAAAAAAAATAATAATAATACAAAATATGATGAAAAATAAATTATAATATAATATAATATATATGACGACTTCTGATCTTCCTACAACTTAATTATAACGTATTGTTAGTATAAACCGGCATTTTGGTCTACTATAAGGTTTCAAAAAAAAACCTAAACTAATTTAAAAAAAAGATTGGCTCTCTTGCCTCTAGACCTCAGTCAAACTTAATTCCGTTGTACTATACGCGGGTTTTTCTGCGATTTTGCTTGTGTACTATATAAACAAAAAATTTTTAACGAAAAAAAATGTTTAAATGAGGGAAAAAATTTTATGCTCATACTGGTACAGATATTTCAAAAACAGTCGCAGTTATTGTAGTCTCGAATCAGTGCAGTTTCTTTTTAGAGGAGAATATGTAAATTTAATGTAATCTACAGTCATAATCAAAATATGTAGCATTTAATAAAATGTTATTACTACATCTCAACCCGTCGTTTCCTTGTAGTTAAGCAGCGTTGGACGCGGTTAGTACTTGGATGGGTGATCATTCGAGAATACTGAGTGCTGTTGGCACATCGTGGGTGTGGTGAGCCCACACTTGTAGTTATTTATAACTACAAGAAAACTATCCACCTAGAAACACTACCTGAATCGGGTAGTGTCACGCCTACCCTGAAAGGGAAATGGCTTAATGGTTTATTATTAGAAGTACCTTATTTTTGATGATCATGCAACAGAGTTGATAAAAACTTATTTATATGACTGTTATGATTATTTTTCTAAACAAAAACTTACATTTATCTTTCAAAATACAGAAAAAACGTTTTTTCACGAACAATAAATTCAGAGGATTTTTGAAAATGGATATAAGACATTAAATAACAATTTTTAAAATTGTTGGAAACAATTTCTATAAACAAATGTCTCAATTTGCATTCATTGCTCTTTAAAAAAAATGTCTTCAACAATTGTTGGAATTACATTATTTGTTATAATTAACCAAGACAAGTGATCAAAAATTTATATATATAATCATTATAAACACTTTTATAAACAAAAGCATAGATTTATCATTTCTTAATACGAGCAGGTGTTTTTTACTGAAATTACCCGAAGAGAACTTTATAGCGATTTCAAAACTAAATATCTGGCATCAAATAGCAATGTTGGCAAGTGTTAATCACAACTTCTATAAACAAATACCACAATATACCGGTTTCTTGAAGAAACAAATTATTATTTTTTTAATTATCGCTCCAGTTATATTATTTATGCTAATTATTCAAAATAATTGATCAAAAATTGATTTATATGATTGGTATAAAGATTTTTATTTAAAAAAGTTAGATGTATAATTTCTAGACACAAAAAGCCCTTTTCTCACTGAAATTATCTGAAAATAAGTCAATAGTGTTTTTAAAACTAGATAAAAGACATTAAATTACAATGTTCGTAATGGTTAGGAACAATTTCTATTAAAAAATGTCTCAATCTGCCGGTTCTCCGTAGAGAAAAATGATTTTTTTTCTCTAATTTTTATTAAAATGACCTTATTTTTGATAATTATCTAACAGAGTTATTCAAGAATTAATTTATATGATTATTAGAAACATTTTTATAGCAAAAGCATATATTTATCATTTTGAAATAAAAAGGCCGTTTTACGTAAAAAAAATTTTTTTTGAAATTTATTATTATTATTTCCCTATATTAGATCATTGAACAACATAATTAATCTAAAATTTATTTATACGTCAATATTTAATATTTAATATTATTTATACTTAATACGTAATTACATTTAGAGAGTGATCCATTCGTGTCACCTGTGGAAAACTGACAGACAGGGCGCACTCGTCGGTCGCTCGTGCGCGCCCTATAGATGGCAGCAGATAGGGGAGAAGGAGAAGAAGGCACTTTGCTCGTGGCGCCGTTCCGTCACTTCGGTCTATTGACAAAGCTACTTCTTACATGAATGTTATATTTTTTGGCAACTTCTCAGAGCCGAAAATGATTAAAATTAATAAGTAGATAATGAAATTAATTAAATTTTTGAAAGAGCAAATATTTAAAATATAAAATTGCCGATAATTTAAAATTTCAGATTTGCATAATTCTAGAATAGTAAAATTCCCCAAAGTTTATGATTTTACCGAATTAGAAAATGTGCTTTTAATAGAAAATTCCGGAAATCACATTGGCGACATGGAAAAATGTTCGAATGATAAAATTTCCGATTCTGAATAACTAAAACATCGTGAAATTATTAAATAAAAATAAATTAATAAGACAAAATAATATTATTTGCATTTACCGTGTTATGAGCCTGTAACGCCCCCTTGAAAAGTGAGCGTTACGAAGCATGCTAAAATATTATTAGTTCCAAACGCCGCCACACTGAGATATTAAGAGAATCTAATTTTTCTGTAGACATATATATAAAATAATCTAGCTCAGACCAAAGCATTTTCAAATTTCGCGCCATATGAGATTACCAATCACAGCCAAGAAGATGACTGCCACGTCAGTTGTATGTTTAAATTTATAGAAATCTTTTCAATTTTCTAATTATTCTGGAATATTTTCAAAACTTCTAAACGTTCTAAATATCTTTTAATGTGATTCCCATTCGAAAAAATTGCCTTGAAATCTATCGGATTCTTTCGCAACAATTTTTGAATTTTTTTGAAATCTTTTGGAATATTCTCTTAAAATTAATTCTAAAAAATAAAAAATCATGTTATATTTTCCTAGGAACCGTTATATTGCATAGCAAGGCCTCCACTCGTTCCGAAAAAATTTCCCGAGCCATAAAGACGACTCTCATCCGCGGCATGCAATACTGCCTTTTTGTGTTAGAGACGCGGAAAATGTGAAGCGAGTGCTGCTGGCGGCGGATTCAGAGTGATCTCTCTTTTCGAGTCGTTGCAACCAAGCGCGTGTAAATGTACTAGAAAAAAATTGCCCTTGGCGAGAGTTTTGTTTGTCTGACTTTTCCGCCATTTTGTGTTTCTCGCTAAAAAGATTGGTATATCTCTGCCTCTTTCTCACCGCGCACTACTACGCATGCGTCTACGTTTGATACCTGATATATACCCTAACACCACAGTTCTACAACCAGGTCCAATATTATACATGCAGGCATATACAGGTCCGCCTACGCATGGCGAAGAGAGAGATGGAACAAACAAATAAATACATTGCTATATGGTCAATCAAATGTTTGGTTGATTTAACCACATTTTTGGGTTAATAAAGTTTGGTTGATTGTAATAAATATTTTGGTTAATTCAACCAAATATTTTGGTTAATTCAAACAAATATTTTGATTGTTTCGTTCAATCAAAATGTATCTAGATCTTGACTTTAAAAAAATTGTATTCTATGTCAAAATATTTTGATAACAAACTTTTGATAAGCATCACTTTCAGCATTAGAAAACCGTACTTTCACCCAATTTGACAGAAAGGCTTTTTTCATACATTTGTGTGGGGTCCTTTCATCACTTATGAATTTTGAGGTTGGATTGCCTGCTCCGGTGTGAACACTGGGAACTCAAAATGCGCTGCATACTGTTTCAGACCCGAGTTTTTTTAAAAACGTTGACATTTTTAGTGTCCATTTGTTCGTATCACTCATTTTTTCACTAATTCGTGACACGTTGAGAAACTTTTCGACACGCAAACTGGTCACCGGCGCGGCGTGGGCTGACATCATCTGTTTCGATATGTTTAGTGTAGTTAATGAAAGTATTTGGTAGAGTCAACCAAATTATTTCGTTACTTCAACCAAATCATTTTCTAATAATTAATATATTCCGCTCAACACAGTTATTTGATTGAATCAAATAAACATGCTCAAATAAATAATTACTTTGAACTGACCAAATTAATTCGTTGTGTTTTTTAAAAATGACGAAAGGTTTATTTGCGCTGACCAAATTTTTTAGTTTCAACAAACAAATTAGGTTGAACAAACTGTTTTGTTGAATCAACTCAATCTTTTCTCTGAGTGCACGCTCATTTTGTGCGGCGAACATAAAAAATGTCTTATTACCTTGAAACCTTTCAAAATCCTTAAAAAACTTAAAATTTTTATTTCGGAATCTTCAAATCTCTGAATTTTGTTTAAAATTTTTGAAAATCTGTTCAAATTTGTAATTATTTTTAAACCTTTTCAAGCGTTATAAATATCTTTCAAAATTTCTCCTAAAATTTAAGAAAATTCGGCAAAATTAAGAAACTTGCCCTAATGTCAAATTGCCAAATTATGAAGTTCTCAAATCTGAAAAATTAAAAAAATTGTTAAAAAAAAGATATAAACGAATGAGGATAATTGATATCTCGGCTAAATTTAATTCTATCTCTTTTCTATCCAGCTATATCTGTTTCTATCTCTTTTTTTCCAGTTCCTATCTATCCTATCTCTTTCGATTCCCTGTTTTTCATGCCTACATATACCTTGCATATCCCCGTCTATATTTTTCGACCTCTTTGCCAATATAATTTTAATACTATCCCGTTCAATCCCAAGTTCTATTCTATATTCTTATAAGGTATAAAGACCTTGTAAGGTAATTGCGACGGTTATACCCGTAATATTCTGTTAAGGTAATCGTCCTGATCATCGGCGCTCTTGAAGGTGCCCAGGTTTCACTGGTTAATAGCCTGAAAAGCATCCCTGCGTGTCAAAAAAATGCTGAGATACTTTCGGTGAAAATGCAGAAGGCAGTCGACCTTGGGTCGCTCTGTATCCCCAGGGCGCACGATACTTTTGCCGCATCATCGGTAAATCACACTCATGGCCACGTCTCATAACCGTGAAATGGGTGGTCACAGGGCACGATGAAATCAGAACGAGAGGCCGACGAAACTCTCGTGTGTCTTGAGGACACGAAGCGACCCAAGGATGACAGCCTTCTG
Source organism: Andricus curvator (assembly GCA_932195095.1). Classification (NCBI taxonomy): domain Eukaryota; kingdom Metazoa; phylum Arthropoda; class Insecta; order Hymenoptera; family Cynipidae; genus Andricus; species Andricus curvator. The sequence goes on along the minus strand of CAKNYM010023299.1, from coordinate 1,651 downwards.
CATACTCCTCGAAAGTGCCTTGGCATATTTTTGGCACGCGGGTATGGCTTTAAGATTGCGAACCAGTGATAGTTTCGCACCTCCGAAAGCACCTATCACAAGGAAAATTACTTGTACCGAATATTTTGGGTACAGTCGTTGCAGCTTCCTTTTGAGGTCTTGATACCTCTCCTCCTTTACTTTCTCCTTGGCAGTGGTGTTGTATTCGGACGGAGCCGAGAATTCGATCACGAATATAGTTCGTTTCTCGAAGTGTTGGAGAACGATGTCAGGCCTCGAGTGTGCAACGGAGACTGCTGCCCGAAAATCGTAGTTCCAGAAAATTTGGCACTTCTCATTTTGCACAATTGACTCTATCTCCCTTGGAGCGTTCGCCAGGGCAGGGTCGCGGCCAACACCGTAAGAGCGACAAAGATGGCACTCTTAGGGCCGTATTATGTCTGTAGATATTTATATTGTACTGTAGATATGTCGATATTCTAGATTATTGTTGCTTAGTGTATGATGATATTTCACTTGAGCAAGAGGTTATGTTACAACGAGCACTCAATGCTTGCTATGATTCAAAACTACGCGCCAATACTTTATGGCCACAGATCTATATAGTATTTTAACAACAGGTAATCCTTACTATCTTAGAGAGATGTTTATGTATGTAGATGATGTTAGGCTTCGAACTACAAGGCAAGATGCAAATTAACTTTACATTAATCCTTCCAGAACTTCCATGTACAATAACTCCTTTTCTATATCTTCAGCTTTATTCTGGAATTCTCTGCCTGAAAATATTCGTAATGCGTATACGTAATTCGTAATTCGTAATGACAATTTTTAAAACTAATCTTTTTCGGCACCTCTTAACTGAGCAATCTCTAGTCTAAGATCAATGAGTTCCAGATGCTGCGATTATATGTACATTAAACTGATATTCAATTTAATTCAATTTTATTTATGAAATTATATTTTGTTTAGGACTACCAAATTATTCCCAATTCTACTGTCTTAGAGTAAACTATAACATAGATATATAAATATATATATATATATATATATATATATATATATATATATATATATTATTAATATATATATATATATATATATATATATATATTATATATTATATAATAAAAAATTTATGTACCTATTCATGTAAATACCTTTTTGTCTGCAGGGGACTTGTCCCATGGCTTTAATAAGCTCTAAACTAAACTAAACTAGATATACGAGTACGTCGTTTCTGCCTGGGTGGGACATACCGATAGTATGTGTTCTAGGTACTCAGCGTGTGCATGTGCATAGCACGCTTTGCACCTATCGTTGGGAACTTCTTGACCTAAAATGCGGTCACAGTATGCTAAGGTGGAAATGACACCGTCCTGGCAAGCGAGAATAAACCCCTTTGTACCTGAATTAAGCCCTGATGATCTGAGGAAAGCAAAAGTTTGCTCCTGCGACAAGGATTGTTTTTCTACATTTCTTTGAAAGTTTCCCTGTATTTTCTTGTCGAGTAGCTGTTGGTGAAATTTTTCAACCCGTGCTTTCTTCACTTCGGCTTTCAGAAGTGAAGCATCTAGATCTAGAGGAGAGGATATCTGCCATTCGCAACGATGTGAGCTATACTTAGAACAATTCGGTTATGAAGACACTG
>CAKNYM010023290.1:0-13539 GCA_932195095.1 Andricus curvator | reverse complement strand
GAAGTCTATGCATGTACACTTCGGTATATATACGATTCCTTGGACTCATTTTTTAATATTTTATTCGTATGTTGAAAAATTCATTTTCGATTAGTCATAGTTCATTTACATTTCAAAATGTTTCAAAATTTCCGAATTTTGAGTACCGTTTATATTTTTTAATTGAAGCTTTTGACATTTCGGAAAATTTGTGTTTGGATTTTTTATAATAAATTTTGTTAATTTTTTATTTAAAAAACAAATTTTAAATATTACGCGATTGAAAATATGATTTCATTCATTTCAATACTTAGTTTTCATTTCAATCCAGTTCTATCGAGTTTTAGGCTTGGACTCGTAGATTCGAAAGGCGATATCTTTCAGATTACTTTTTTCTATGATGCTAAGAAAAGTCTTTCTGATGACTATTTTCTATGTTGCTTATGTAAATTCACAAGAACGATTAATCATTTAAACAGTTTCCATAAACGAATAAGCTCAATTTGTTTACGGAATCAACTAAGAATGTCTTTCCGATGACTCTTTTCTATGTTGCTTTGTAAATTTACAAGAATTAATGATAATTCAAACAATTTTCATACAGAAATTAAATGTGTGCCTATTTTATAACAAATATGTAGAGTTTGGCTATTTATTAACAAATATGCTAAATTTTTTACAGAATTAGCTAAGAATATCTTTCCAATCACTTTTTTGTAGGATGATTTGCAAATTTTCAAGAACTATTAATTATTTAAACAATATTCATCAACAAATTAAGAACCAGGTCATTTTGCAACGAATAGGATCAATTACTTTAGGGAATCAAGAAAGAATGTATTCCCAATAAATCTTTTCTACGATACTTTGTAAATATACAATAATTAATCATTATTTTAATAATTTTCCTGAACATATTCACAGTTTGTCTATTTTTGAACGAATAGGCAGAATTTGTTTACGGAGTCTCTTTTCTATGTTGTTCTGTAAATTTACAAGAAATAATAATAATTTGAATAATTTTCATACAGAAATTTAAAGTTTGCCTATTTTTTAACAAATATGCTAAATTTTCTTACAGAATTAGCTAAGAATATCTTTCCAATGGCTTTTTTGTATGATGATTTGCAAATTTTCAATAATTATCAATTATTTAAACAATTTTCATAAACAAATTAAGAACCCGATCATTTTTCAACGAATAGGATCAATTAGTTTAGGGAATCAAGAAAGAATGTATTCCCAATAAATCTTTTCTACGATACTTTGCAAATATACAATAATTAATCATTATTTTAATAATTTTCCTGAACATATTCAGAGTTTGTCTATTTGTCAAGGAATAGGCAGAATTTGTTTACGGAGTCTCCTTTTCTATGTTGTTCTGTAAATTTACAAGAATTAATAATAATTTGAATAATTTTCATACAGAATTTTAAAGTTTGCCTATTTTTTAACGAGCAGGTAGAGTTTGGCTATTTTTTAACAAATTTGCTAAATTTTCTTACAGAATTAGGTAAGAATATCTTTCCAATGACTTTTTTGTATGATGATTTGCAAATTTTCAATAATTATTTAAACAATTTTCATAAACAAATCAAGAACATGGCCATTTTTCAAGGTATATGATCAATTAGTTTAGGGAATCAAGAAAGAATATATTCCCAATAAATCTTTTCTACGATACTTTGCAAATATACAATAATTAATCATTATTTTAACAATTTTCATAAACATATTCAGAATATGTCTATTTTTCAAGGAATGCTGCTTTGTAAATTTACAAGAATTATTATTTGTAATATAATTATTTTTAACGAATTGGCTCAATTTTCTTACAGAACCAAAAAGAATGTATTAAAAATAAGTCTTTCCTATGTTACGTGGCAAATTTACAATAATTGTTATTTATTTCAACAATTTTCATAAAGATATTCAGAGTTTGGCTGTTTTTCAACGAATAGGCTCAATTTGTTTACGAATTCAACTAAGAATATCTTTCCGATGATTGTTATCTGTCTTGCTTTGTAAATTTACAATAATTTTCAATTATTTAAACAACTTCAACTAAAAAACTGAGATTTTGGCTATTTTTTAACGAATAGGCTTTATTTTTTATAGAATTAAGTAAGAATATCTTCCCAGTGACTTTTCGCTATAATGCTCTGCAAATTTCAAAGAATAAATCATTATTTAAACAATTTTGATAAACAAATCAAGAGTTTGGCTATTTTTTAAAAAATAGGCTCAATTTGTTTACGGAATCAATAAAGCATGTTTTTCAAATAACTCTTTCCTATGTACGATACATTGAAAATTTACAATAATTATTAATTATTTAAACAATTTTCATAAGCACATTCAGAACAATTTGTTTGCGGAGTCAACTAAGATTGTCTTTCCGATGACTCTTTATTATGTTTTGTAAATTTACAAGAATTATTAATTATTTAAACAATTTAGATTAAAAAATTTAGAGTTTAGCTATTTTTCAACGAATAGGCTCAATTCTTTACAGAATTAGATAAGAATATCTTTCCGGTGACATTTTTCTATAATGCTCTACAAATTTCAAAGAATTAATTATTATTTAAACAATGTTGATAAACAATTAATAGTTTGACGATTTTTCAACGAGTAGGCTCAATTTTTTTACGGAATCAATAAAAAACATTTTCAAATAACTCTTTCCTATGTATGATAATTTGAAAATTTACAGTAATTATTAATTATTTAAACATGTTTATCAACATATCCAGAATTTAGCTATTCTTCGAGGAATAGGCACAATTTGTTCACGGAGTCAAAAAGTACGTCTTTCCGAAGACTCTTTTTCTAGGTTGCTTCACAAATTCATATTTTGGCTATTTTCAACGAATAGGCTAAATTTTTTTATAGAATTAACCAAGAATATCTTTCCGATTACTTTTTTTCTATAATGCTATGAAAAGTATTTCCAATGACTCTTTTCTATGTTGCTGTGTAAATTTACAAGAACTAATAATAATTCAAACAATTTTCATTAAAAAATTAAGAGTTTGGCTATTTTTTAACAAATAGGCTGCATTTGTTTACAGAATTAACTAAGAATATCATTCCGATGACTTTTTTGTATGATGCGTTGCCAATTTCCAAGAATTATAAATTATTTAAACAATTTTCATAAACAAATTATGAGCTTGGTCTTTTTTCAACGAATAGGATAAATTAGTTCAGGGTATGAAGAAAGAATGTAATTCGAATAACTACTTTCTACGATACTTTTCAAATATACAATAATTATTAATTATTTCATCAATTTTCATAAACATATTCAGAGTTTGGCTATTTTTCAACGAATAGGCTCAACTTTTTGCAGAATTAACTAAGAATATCTTTCTGATGACTTTTTCTATCATGCTTTGCCAAGAATGTATTTCCAATAACTCTTTTATACGGTACTTCGCAAATTTACAATAATTATTATTAATCAAACAATTTGTATGAACATATTCAGAGTTTGGCTATTTTTCAAGGAGTAGGCTTAATTTTAACAGAATTAAATATTCAGATGACTTTTTTTCTATATTGTTCCTCAAATTTACAAGATTTATTAATTATTTGAACAATTTTTATCAAAAAATTAAGAGTTTGACTATTTCTGAAATAATAGGCCCAATTTGTTTCCAGAATCAACAAAGAATGTATTTCCAATAACTATTTTCTGCGATACTTTGCAAATATACAATAATTAATAATTATTTCAACAATATTCATAAACAAATTCAGATTTCAGCTATTTGTCAACGAATAGGCTACATTTTTTCACAGAATTAACTAAGAATATCTTTCTGATTACTCTTTTCTATTTTGCTTTATAAATTTACAAGAATTATTAATTATTTATACAATTTCGATTAAGAAATTAACAGTTTGGCTATTTTTAAACGAATAGGCTCAATTGTTTACAGAATTAGGTCAGAATATCTTTCCGATGACTTTTTTTTATATAATGCTCTGCAAATTTCAAAGAATTAATTATTATTTAAACAATGTTGATAAACAAATTAAGAGTCAGACCATTTTTCAACGAGTAGGCTCAATTTGTTTACGGAATCAATAACAAACGTTTTTCGGATAACTCTTTCCTATTTATATTCAGTACTTTGAAAATTTACAATAATTATTAATTATTTAAACATGTTTATCAAAATATCCAGAGTTTAGCTATTTTTCAAGGAATAGGCACAATTTGTTTACGGAGTCAAAAAGTATGTCTTTCAGAAGACTCTTTTTCTATGTTTCTTTACAAATTCAGATTTTGGCTATTTTCAACGAATAGGCTAAATTTTTTTATAGAATTAACCAAGAATATCTTTCCGATTACTTTTTTCTATGATGACATTGAAAGTCTTTCTGATGACTCTTTTCGATGTTGCTTTGTAAATTTGCAACAATTAATAATGTTTTAAACCATTTTCATTGAAAATTTATAATTTTTCTATGTTTTAACGAATAGGCGACATTTTTTACAGAATTAACTACGAATATCATTCCGATGACTTTTTTTATATGATGCTTTGTAAATTTCTAAGAATTATTAATTATTTAAACAATCTTCATGAAGAAATCAAGAACTTGGCCATTTTTCAACGAATAGGATCAATTAGTTTAGTGCATCAAGTTTTTTTTGGCAATTAAAAAAAATTCAAAGTTTGGTTATTTATCAACGAACAGGCTTAGCTTCTTTTAACGGAATAAACTAAGAATGCTTTTGCGGTGACTGTTTGATATGAAACTTAGCAAATTTGGAAGCATTATTAATTATTTAAACAATTTTTATAAACAACTTCATAGTTTTTCTATTTTTCAACAAATAGACTCAATTACAAACAAATTAACTTAGAATATCTTTGCGATGACTCTTTTCTATGGAGCTTTGAAAATTCCCAAGAGTTTATAGTTTGTCTATTTTTCAACAAATATGCTCAATTTGTTAAAAAAATTATCTAAGAATATCTTTGCGATTACTCTTTTATATGTTGCTTTGCAAATTCAAATTTTAAACAATTTTTGTGAGGAAATTCAGAGTTCTCTATTTTTCAAGGAATAGGCTTAATTTGTTCACGGAATCAACTAAGAATGTCTTTTAGATGATTTTTTTATGGTTGTTTTGCAAATTCCCAAGAGTTATTTATTTAAAACTAAGATTCTTTTGATAATAAATTTTGTTTTTCAACGAATAGTCTCAATGTTTTTACAAAATTAACTGAGAATGTCTTTGCGGTGACTCTTTTCTATAGTGCTTTAGAAATTCCCAGTAATTATGATTTATTTAAACAATTTTTGTAAGGAAATTTAGAGTTTCCTATTTTACAACGAATAGGCTTAATTTTTTTTAACGAAATCAACTAAGAATGTCGTTTCGATGAGTTTTTTTCATAATGTTTCGCAAATTCACAAGAATTATTAATTATTTCAAACTAAGATTTTTTTATAATGAATTTTGTTTTTCAATGAACAGGCTAAATTCTTTTACAGATTTAGCTGATAATATGTTTGCGATGACTCTTTTCTATAGTAATTTACAAATTCCAAAGAATTATGATTTATTTATTTAAACAATTTTTGTCAGAAAATTCAGAGTTTGGTTATTTTTCAACGAAAAAGCTTAATTTTTTTTTTAACGAAATAAACTAAGAATGCTTTGCAGGTGACTGTTTGATATTATACTTTGCAAATGTACAAGAATCATTAATTATTTAAACAATTTTCATAAACAAATACAGAATTTTGCTATTTTTCAACGAATAGGATCAATTTTTTTTTACATAATTATCTCAGAATATCTTTAGTTTGGCCATTTTTCAACTAATAGGCTCAATTTGTTTACGGAATCAACTTAGAATGCCTTTTCGATAAGTCTTTCCTACGGTACTTTGTAAATTTAAAATAATTATTGATTATTTAAATAATTTTCATAAACAAATTCAGAGTTTTGCTATTTTTTAGCTTACATTAAAACATAGTTGCAGCTATAACCTTTTTAATAATAAGCACAATTTTTCTATCTGAACTATAATATTAAAATCAAAACCATTTGAACATTTTAAACAAATTCATTTTTAGAAGAAAATATATGCGCAATATATCTAATGAGAATTAAAGACCCAGTACAAATTTTAATAATTGTAAAAGTTTTCATTAATTTCAGTCTTTATTCTTTTTGTTAATTGCTTCCAGCACATTAATAATCTCTTCAGTACAATGCTATTGTGCTTTTTAAAGATTTTTTGAAATAATTTTTCACATGCAATATACTTTCCCCTCATTTTTAGTGTGATGTATTAATAAAGCATTTTAATGAATTCATTCTGTGTTTTTTTTCAATTTTTTAAAAATTTAGATAGCTTTGAAGCAAGTTTTAAAAAAATGTACAATTTCAACTACAAGTTGAAAATTTTTTATTATAATTATAAATAATGGAAAATTATGAATATTTAGCAATTCATTGTATGTTTATTTTAGTTGCATTTTCGACGTCTATGACTTATCTATGAATCATCAAAATCATTCCACTCTGGGCTAATTATTTTTAAAGACAAAATTACAAATTTTAATTAATATTTTGGCTCATTTTTTAATATTTCTTTTTAAAATTATAAAGCCTTACTTTTTTTCGAAATTTTTTTTCTATTAGAATAATAAACAATACAAATTATGAACATTTATAAATTTCTTTTATTTTACTTTCATTTATATTTTCAAAGACGATTACATCGTTATAATTTTAACTAACAATAAAAAATTATGAACGTTTATAATTTTATTTTATTTAACTTTCAGTTACATTTTCAAAGAATATAGCTTCCTTCCAATTTTAACTATTATTGCAATCTTAAACAATTGAAAATATGAATTCATCTGTCATATTTTTATGAGAAAACATTAAAATTTGAATTATTTTTGGAATTTATAGAAGTTTAGAAAATTTTAAAAAGGGGTTTACCCTTGGCTTATTTATCTTTAAAGAAAATGGAGTCAACTAAGAATATCTTTCCGGTGACTTTTTTCTATGCTTGATATATTCCCAAGAATTATTAATTATTTAAACAATTTTCATAAACAAATTCATAGTTTGGTCATTTTTCCACGAATAGAGTTTTGGGTATTTTTCAACAAATAGGCTAATTTTTTTTACAGAATTAACTAAGAATATCTTTCCGATGACTTTTTTTATGATGCTTTGCAAATTTCCAAGAATTATTAATGTTTTAAATAATTTTCATAAAAAAATTGAGACCTTGGCATTTTTTCAACGAATGGGATACTTTAGTTTAGGGTATTAAGAAAGAATTTATTTCAAATAACTCTTTCCCATGATACTTTGCAAATATATAATAATTATTAATTATTTTAACAATTTTCATAAACATATTCAGATTTTGGCTATTTTTCAAGAAATAGGTACACTTTGTTTACAAAGTAACTACGAATGTATTTCTGATGACACTTTTCTATGTCGCTTCGTAAATTCACAATAATTATTAATAATTTAAACAATTTCAATTAAAAAAATGAGATTTTGGTTATTTTGTAACGAATAGGCTCCATTTTTAATAGAATTAAGTAAGAATATCTTTCCAGTGACGTTTTGCTATAATGCTCTGCAAATTTCAAAGAATGAATCATTATTTAAACAATTTTGATAAACAAATCAAGAGTTTGGCTATTGATTTATAATAATTATCAATTATTTAAACAATTGTCATAGACACATTCAGAACAATTTGTTTACGGAGTCAACTGAGATTGTATTTCCGATAACTCTTTACTATGTTTTGTAAATTTACAACAATTATTAATTATTTTAACAATTCGGTTACAAAATTTAGAGTTTGGCTATTTTTCAACGAATAGGCTGCATTTTTTTTAAAATTAGATAAGAATTATCATTTAAACAATGTTGATAAACAAATTAAGAGTTTGACCATTTTTCAACAAACGTTTTTCGGATAACTCTTTCCTATTTATATTCAGTACTTTGAAAATTTACAATAATTATTAATTATTTAAACATGTTTATCAAAATATCCAGAGTTTAGCTATTTTTCAAGGAATAGGCACAATTTGTTTACGGAGTCCATTAAGTATGTCTTTCCGAAGACTCTTTTTCTATGTTTCTTTACAAATTCAGATTTTTGCTATTTTCAACGAATAGGCTAAATTTTTTTATAGAATTAACCAAGAATATCTTTCCGATTACTTTTTTTCTATAATGCTATGCAAAGTCTTTCCGATGACTTTTTTGTATGATGCTTTGCAAATTTCCAAGAATTATTAATTACTTAAACAATTTTCATAAACAAATTGTGAGCTTGGCCTTTTCTCAACGAATAGGATAAATTAGTTCAGGGTATCAAGAAAGAATTTGAATCGAATAACCATTTTCTACGATACTTTGCAAATATACAATAATTATTTCGACAATTTTCATAAACATATTCAGATTTTGGCTATTTTTCAAAGAATAGGCACAATTTGTTTACGGGGTCAACTAAGAATATCTTTCCGATGACTCTTTTCTATGTTGCTTTGTAAATTTACAATAATTTTTAACAATTTAAACAATTTTCATACAAAATTCAGAATTTCGCTATTTTTCAACGAATAGGCTCAATTTTTTTGCAGAATTAACCAAGAATATCTTTCCGATGACTTTTTCTATGATGCTTTGCAAATTTACAATAATTATTAAATATTTCAACAAATTAAGAGTTCAGCCATTTTTCAATGAATGGGCTCAGTTTGTTTACGGGATCACCAAGAATGTATTTTCAATAACTCTTTTCTACGGTACTTTGCAAATTTACAATAATTACTATTTATTCAAACAATTTGTATAAACATATTCAGAGTTTGGCTGTTTTCAAGGAGCAGGCTCAATTTTAACAGAATTAAATAATAATATATTTCAGATGCTTCTTTTCTGTATTGTTTTGCAAATTTACAAGATTTATTAATTATTTAAACAATTTTAATTAAAAAATTAAGAGTTTGGCTATTTCTGAAAGAATAGGCCCAATTTGTTTCCAGAATGGATAAAGAATGTATTTTCAATAACTATTTTCTACGATACTTTGCACATTAACAATAATTATTAATTATTTAAACAATGTTCATAAGCATATTCAGAGTTTGGGCATTTGTCAAGGAATAGACAAGATTTGTTTCCGGAGTCAACTAAGATTGTCTTTCCGATGCTCTTTTCTATGTTGTTTTGTAAATTTACAAGAATTATTAATTATTTAAACAAATTTGATGAAAAAATAAGAATTTGGCTATTTTTCAACGAATAGGGTGAATTTTTTACAGAATTAACTAAGAATATCGTTCCGATGACTTCTTTCTATTATGCTCTTCAAATTTCCAAGATTTATTAATTATTTAAAATATTTTCATGAAAAAATTAAGAGTTTGGCAATTTATCGAAGAAACCCTGCCGTCAAACCTCCTGCTCGACATTAATTGAAACTGAGGTTAAAACGCAGCGAATACACAACTCGGTCGTATACGTCGCAGATGGTGATCCATCCGAGTGCTATGCACGCTCGAAATGGCTTGACATCTTCTCGAGTCGAGATCATTTACTGTGTATTTCTGTGAAAATTTGTACGCGCCGACATTTTATAGGTTTTTTTCCGAAGTTGCATGAAAAAGTTTAGAGTTGCACAATTATTTATTCTGCATCGTGAGAAGGTATCCATGCGAAGCCGTGTACAAATCAAAATTATTGAAGTAAAAATTAATGTAATGGTATTTTATTGAACTTCATTTCCAAATAAAATAATTACATGTAAATAAATTGTTCGCGCGCGGAGCGCGCGTATGAGCCTCTAGTTTCGTTTAAAATTCATCTGTTTGGTAGAATATTAATCTTCTTTGTGGAAAATTAATATTTTTTGATAAAATTTAAGTACATGGTTCAAAATTCATCTTCTTTGATTGAAAATTCCGAAATTTGGTTGAAAGTTAAACTAGTTTATTAAATTTTTTCAAAGATTTACCTCTTTGGTGGAGAATCCATTTATTTTGTTGAAAAATTTTTTTTTCCGTTAGAAAAAAAATCTTGTTTATTGAAACTTTATCTTTTTGGTTGAAGATGCAGTCATCTGGTTAGAAACTGCTCTTTTTTTATTGAATTTACCTTGTTTGAAAATTCTGTTTTAAATTAATTTTTCAAACTGAAATACGAATTTAATGTTTTGTTGAAATAATATTTTTTTTTAATTGCAAATTCTACTATTTGGATTAAAATTCATCTTTCCTGATTGAAAATTCATCTTTCTCATTGAAGATTTAACTAGTTTGTTGAAATCTCGTTTTGAAGATTCGTCTTTCAGTAAACAAATTTATCTTTTATGGTAGAATAGTCAACTTTTATGGTTAAAAATGAACTTTTTTATTGAAAATTCAATTGTCCTCTAAAAAAATTCATCTTTTTAGCTATAAAATTCAACTGTTTTTGGTTGAATTTTAGTCTTTTTTGTTTGAAAATTCGACAATTTGGTGGAAAATGCATCTTTGTATGTAGAAACTTCAAACTGTTTGAACTTAGAAACTTTTTGAAGTCGAAAATTCAACTGTTTTGGTAAAAATTCGTTCTTTCGGATTGAAAATTGACCTTTTTGGTTGAAAATGAACTTTTTTGTTGAAAATTCAACTACTTTCAAAAAAATTCTTTTTTGCTTGAGAATTTAACTATTTGGTTGAAAGTTCAACTATTTTGTGAAAAATTCGTCTTTTTTGCTTGTAAGTTCAACTGTTTGCTTGTTCATGCAACTATTTCTTTGAAAATTAATTTTTGTCGTCAAAAATTGGTCGTTTTGAATTAAAATTCATCCTTTTTGGTAGAAAATATTTGTTGGTTGAAAATTCAACTATTTTGTTGAAAATTCAATTGAAAGTTTTTCTTATTGAATTCGTTACGGTATTTACATTAACTTTATTGTAAAGAATTTACTCCCTTATTTTCGTGAAAAGTCACACTATTTTCCCGGGCTTGGAAGAATTTCGTGCTACGTTACTTTTCGTAGCGGGGGGGGGGGGCGGGGGTCAAGAATAGAACAAAACTGGTAACGTAGTTTGTAGACGGCCCCTAAGTACTAAAATAATGCAACCAAAAATGAAAGTTTATAGAAAATACTATTCCTGGGTTGAAGAAGAAAAAAGAAAATGAATAAATTCTCTTGAGATTTAAAACCATGACAGCTCGAGGCTTCGAGATAATGTAAAAAGCATGTGAATGTACTAATGCTAAAAAGAATCTCAAGTCTTGAAATGTGGATTTAACTGAGTAAATTTCTTTCATATTTTTGTTTCAAGTTCTTTTCTTTTGGTCCTTGAAAAAATGTTCCTGTCGATGTGAGATATTTCTATGACAAATTAGGAAATTTAGTTGATACATAGTTTACAACTTTTACTTGCAAGTTTAAAAAAAAATTGTATAATTTGTTGAGATATTAGAAAAAAAAAGTTTAAACTAAAACATAGAATTCCTGATCAGGATGATTAATGAATGTAACAAGTTTCAATTTTAATAAAGACAGATATTAAGAGACATGTTCAAGATTCTTGGTATACCGGAGTGCATTTTCATTGGAGGGAATTATAAGCAGAACAAGAATAAAATTAAACATTTTTAAGGTACAATGTTCAAGTTTCAGTGACAGTCTGTGAAATATCATGTTCTGAATTATAATTATCTCTTTAATTAGCAATTATACTTTGAAGCTAGAGAGCATTTCCATATTCATCCTGTACTTCTATACATTATGTAGTAAGACTTCCAAAGTCTAATTTCTCTTTTTTTCTTCTATTCACACAGCAGTGGGTGCTACGGAAATGAAAGCAGGGTGGAAACTGTTACCTCTCTTTTATATTACTCATTCAGGTGTATTAAATCCCAGAATATACTGACCTTAATGCACCTAGTGCAGGCCAAAATATTATAGTGTTAATAAGTAAAGAAAATATCAAGCAGATTTCTTGTTTTCAGAAAATTTTTAAAAAGTAATCAAGATATCAGAGATTTTTCTGTACTAGAGTTTAAAAAAATTCTTTCTTCGCAATTTGATAATTTTCATTAGAATGTTCTGATTTTATTTTTGGATGCTGGGCAGTCTTACCGGCATTCTTTCAAATCCATCGGATACTTCAAGAGAAGTAGTGGTGACGATTGATTTGAAAATGCAAAAGGTCGATTTTCACAGAAAAACAATGCTTATGTTATTTTAATTTTGTTTTGTTGAATTTGGCCTTTACAAGGAAAATATTCTGTGAGATGAATGCGGGTTAAGCCATTTGTGTAGCCGGGATATTTTTTTTTAATAAAATTGAATTTTGAATTGGAATGAATCTAGAAAAATTCTTCAAAGAGTGCAGTATCTTGTAGAATAATAAATATTTCAAATTTATGTTCTTAAAATAAAATATGTACGATATGAAAAGGATGGAGTTCAAATAGTTCAGAATAAGATATCCTTCCTAATTAATAAGAATTCAAAAGAAAAAGATTCGAATGGAAAACATAATTAAAATTACTTGAAATATGCAAGCATTTCTAGTTCAACTTACGAAGAATGAAAACATTTAAAATTATCCCAACATGAGAAATTTTTAAATATAACAAATTTGAATTTTAAAATGAATCTAGAAAATATACTTGTCTTATTCAAAATTAATGCAAGTTGACAAGATTAAAATGGTAGAAATAAATATTTAAAAAATGCGGAATCCTTCAACTCCTAATTTTAAGATAATTAGGACATGGACTCTGAATTTTGAAGCTGATTTATTTTTAAATAACTTGAAGTATTCAAAGTTTTCGGAGTTTAACTAGTTTCACTTTATTATTATCAAATGTTCTTCAATCGTATTCTTCTATTCTCTTTATGTTTACAATTTTTATAAACTGAGATCAAGAATTTTTGTTTAATTGCCCTGGAAACGGCCTGGAATTTCAAAATAAAAATTGTGTAACGGTTAGTACAATAAATGAAATAAAAAAGTTTTATAACAAATTTCTTCTCCTAATTTAAGTGTAGATTTAAAAAATAAACTTACAAATTCAAACTTTTATAAAAAAAATTCTCCTGACCACAAAACAAATCGTCGTCACATTGGTCCATTTTGGGTTGAAAATTGATCTTTTTTAGTTAAAAATCCATGTATTTTGTTGAAAATTCGTCTTTTTTGGTGAAAAATGATTCTTCTTGATTGAAAATTCATACTTTTGCATTAAAGATTTTAAATTTTGTTGAAAATTCGTCTTTTTTTAGTAAATTCAACTGCTTTCATATTAAATTTAAATCTTTCTTGACTGAAATATCAACTTTAACGTTTTGCATTCAAAATTATTATTTTTTTGTTAAAGTTGAACTACTTTCTCAAAAATTAATTTTTTTTGTTTGAGGATTTAGCATTTTAGTAAAAAATTCGTCTCTTTCTTTGAAAGTTAATTTTCAAGTAAAAATTCCCATATTGCGTTTTTGGTTGAAAATTTATTTTTTTTTTAACGGA
>CAKNYM010023289.1:0-11528 GCA_932195095.1 Andricus curvator | reverse complement strand
AAAATTCTACTAAAAAAAACGTAATATGAACAGAGTTATTAAATTTTCAACCAAAAAGGTGAATTTGCTACAAAAAAAGAAGAATTATCAACCAAATAGTTGGATGTTCAACTAGAAAAAATAAATTTTCAATCAATAATAGAGTAGTTAAATTTTGAGTCAAAAAAATAATTCTCAACCAACAAAAAACGAATTTTGAACAAAATATTTAAAATTTCAGTTAATAAAATTAATTTTTAAACAAAAAAAACGAATTTTGAACAAAATAGTTAAATTTTAAACCAAGAAGTTTAATTTTCGACCAAAAAGACTAATTTCTAACAAAATAGATGAATTTTCAATTAAATAGTTGAATATTCAAATAGAAAAAATAAATAATGAACCGATAATGGAGTAGTTAAATTTTCAGGGGAAACATTAATTTTCAACCAACAAAAAACGAATTTTTAACAAAATATTCAAATTTTCAGTTGACAAAATTACTTTTTAAACAAAAAAAACGAATTTTCAAGTTGAATTCAAACAGAAAACAAGAAGTTTTTACGAAATAGTTGAATCCTCAACCAAAAAGATGAATTTTCAACAAACAAGATTAATTTTCTACCAAAAAAAAAAGAATTTTTTAAAGAAATATATGAATTTATCACCAAATAGTTAATTTTTCAATAAAATAGATGAATTTTTCTCCAAATAGCTGAATTTTCATTAAAATAGATGAATTTTTGAACAAATAGTTGCCTATTCAACTAGAAAAATAAAGTTATAACCAAAACGATTAATATTCTACCAAAAATGAGGTATTTTTGACAAACATATTAATTTTCCACCAGATATTTCAATTTTTATTCTAAAAAAAAATGAATTTTCAACAAAAATAGTTAAATTTTTGATCCTAAAAATGGATTCTCAACTAAAAAAATTAATTTTCCACCAAAAAAGCCAAATTTTTAACCAATTATGGAATAGTTCAATTATCAGTTAAAAAATTAATTTTCAACAAGAAAAAACGAATGTACAAAAACATATTTAAACTTTCAACCAAATAGTTGAATTTTCTACCAAAAAGATACTTTTTCAACCAAAAACAGAATAGTTACATTTTCTATTAAAAATCTAATTCTTAACAAACAAAAAAACGGATTTTCAGCAAAATAGTTAAATTTTCAACCAGAGTAGAATTTTCAATTAAAATGATGAATCTTCAAAAAAAATAAATAAATAATTTTCAATAAAAGAGTTTAACATTCAACCGACTAATTTTATTTCCAACCTAAAAGATGAATTTTCAACTAAAATGATAAATATTTAACTTGAATACTTGAATTTTTAACCGAAAAAAAAGAAGTTTTAAACAAGAAAATTAATTTGCAAAGAAAAAGATAATTTTCTACCAAAAAATCGATTTTTAACCAAATATGTGGATTTTCCAGGAAATAGTTTCAATCAAAAATGGATATTCGAATTTTCAGTTGAAGGAATTAATTTTGAACCAAACTGATGAATTTTCAACTATAAAGTTTAATTTTCTACAAAAAAGGGCGAATTTTTCACAAATTACATCAATTTTCAAAAACTAGTTTCATTTCGAAATGAAAAATATTAATTTTCAACCAAATAGTTGAATTTTCATCCAAAAAGATACATTTTCAACCAAAAAAAGAATGGTTAAATTTTATATTAAAAATCTCATTCTTAACAAACAAAAAAAGCGGATTTTCAGCAAAATAGTTAAATTTTCAATCAGAGATGAATTTTCAATTAAAATGATGAACCTCCAACCACACAAAAAATTAATTTTGAACAAAAGAATTTAACTTGTAACTAAGTAGTTGAATTTTTAACTAAAGAAAGCTTAAAATAATGAGAAATTGAATTTTTCTGCGATCAGAAGTAAATTCCCGGTTTTTTAATCAAATTTCCTATCATTTCCGGTCTTTCCCGGTCAAGTCGCCGCCCTGAAATTCTTATTTTATTTTAATTGACATTGTTAATTAATTATTAAACTTTGAAACAGATCCATTATTCTATTTTCAATAAAATACATCACCCAAATTTTTGACAGTATTTAAACAAATATTTAGGGAATTCGCAAACCCATTATTGCATAAAATGAACAATTTTTGCAAAAATGGGCTTGAGAGACCTCTAAATATATATTTTTTTTAATTCTGCAATTTGAAAACGAAAATAAAGCCTTTTTTTGACCACCTTAATTATGATATATAAAATAAACTTACGAGATCATTGAGACGTTTGCAGTTCAAAGAACGTTGCATATCGTGAAAGAGAGTCGCTTGTCTCAATTTTTCAGAAAGTTCTTCCGTGGATTCAAAACAGTGTTTTATTTCTGGCTTTAGTGGTTCTTGAAGAATCATTGATGGAACATCTTGAGCTTTGCACTGTGGACATTGCTTTGTTGCTAAATTTGAGAAAAAATTTTGTTTTAAATTTTGAAATGATTTAAAATTTTTATTCTACTTAATTTTTATAAGGCTTATCTCCATTTAGAACAAATCCAAGTGGTTTTCGTATTTTGCTTTTAATTTTAACAATAATTTCAACAACAAAAAACGAATTTTCAGCTAAGTAGTTCAATTTTTAAATAAAGAGATAACTTTTAAACTAAAATTATGAATCTTCAGCAAAAAAAATGCATTTTTAAAAAAGCAGTTCAAATTTCACAAAACTATTGTAATGTTCTACCAAAAAAGATTAATTTTCAAGAATATAGCTGCATTTTAACCAAAAAGATGAGTTTTCAAATAAAATTCAATCAAAAATTGTTAAGAACATGTTTGGCATTAAAAAATGAAATATCTACCAAAAGAGGAATCTTCAAACGAAAAACACGAATTTGCAACAAAAGAGTTGAATTTTCAACCAAAAAAGTTTTTTCAGTCAAGAAAGATGAATTAACCCAAAAAGATTAATTTTCAACCCAAAATGAAATAGTTACATTTTCAGTCAAAAAACTTGATTTTCAAACAAAAGAAAACGGGGTTTTAACCAAATATTTCAATTTTCAACGAAAAAAATGAATTTTTTATAAAGTAGTTTAACTTTTAACGAAGTGTAGTGGAATTTTTCACACAAAAATATGAATTTTCTTCCAAATAGTTGAATTTTCAAATAAAGAAGATGAATTTTGATCAAAAACCATTTTTTATCGAAAAAGATTAAATATCAACAAAAATAGAAATTTTTTTAAACCAAATAGTTGAATTTTCAACCAAAAAGATGAATTTTCAACTAAGAAGATTAATTTTCTACCAAAAAAGATTACTTTTCAACAATATAGTTGCATTTTTATTCAAAAAGAGGAATTTTCAAATAAAAACGTTAAACCCAGAAGATTAAAATTTTCAAGAAAAGAGGTGAATTTTCAAGCAAGAAAAAATTTATAACGAAGAAAGATTTTTCAAAAAAGATTTCATACAAAATGTTGAATTTTCTAGCAAAAAAAATGCATTTTTTTACAAAAAAGGTGAATTTTCAACAAAGAAAGATTTTTTTCAGTCAAGAAAAAAAAAAGATCTCAACCTAATTGTTGAATTCAAAAGCCAAAAAAAAAACGATTTTTCTACAAAAGAATGGAATTTTTAAACAAGACAGAATTTTCAACCAAGAAAGATCTTTCAGTCAAGAAAGAAAAAATATTTCAACCCAGTTGTTGAATTTTATGCAAAGCGGTTGAATTTTCAACCCGAAAATATGAATTTACAACAAAAAAATTAATTTTCAACTTAATAGTGAGATTTACTACCATTTTTTTTTATTTTAAAGCCAAAAAGACGAATTTTCAACCAAACAAGATTTTTTCAGTTAAGAATTTTAAAAAATCTCAACCTAATAGTTGAATTTTCAAGCAAAAAAGATGAATTTTCAATAAAATAGTTGATTCCTCAACCAAAACAGATTAATTTTCAGCCAAAAATTTGTTTAAACAATTGCTGTAACATTTTTTGTAACATTTTTAGCATTTTTAAATGGAAAAAATGGAATTCTTATCAAAAAAATGAAGCTTTCAACCAAAAAGACAAAAGAGTTGAATTTTCAACGCAGAAAGATTTTTCAGTCAAGAAAGAAAAAGTATTTCAATCCAGATGCTGGATTTTCAACAAAAAAAGTGGAAATTTCAACCCAAAAACATGAATTTTGAAATAAATATTTGATTTTTTTGCCAAATTAATTGAATTTTTAACACAAAAAGACGAATTTTCCACAAAATAGTTGAATTTTCAGCTAAAAAAGATAAATTGCCAATGAAAAAATTAAGAGTTAAATTTTTTGTTGCAAATCCGAATTTTTAACAAAACAGTTGAGTTTTCAATCAAAAAAGATAAATTGTCAACCAAAAATAGTTCAATTTTTAATTTCTTCAAAAACGAATTTTCAACAAAATACTTCAATTTTATACATAATAATTGAATTTTCAAACCAAAAAGACAAATTTTCTACAAAACAGTAAAAATTTTGAACCAAAAATATAAATTTTGAAACCAATAGTTGAATTTTCTACCAAATTGATTGAATTTTCAACCAAGAAAGATTTTTCAGTCAAGAATGAAAACAGATTTTAAACAAACTGTTGCATTTTTAAGCCAAAAAGACGAATTTTTTTACGAAACAGTGAAAATTTCCACCCAGGAATGTGAGTTTTTAAACAAATATTTGAATTTTCTACCAAATTAATTCAATTTTCAAACTAAAAAGACTAATTTTCGCCAAAATAGTTCAATTTTCTACATAATTACTGAATTTTCAAGCCAAGAAGACCAATTTTCTGCAAAAGCAGTAAGAATTTCGAACTAAAAATATGAATTTTGAAACCAAATTACCAAATGAATTAAATTTCCAACCAAGAAAAATTTTTCAGCCGAGAAAGAAAAAAGATTTTTAAAAAACTGTTGAATTTGCAAGCCAAAAAAATAAATTTTCTTAAAAACAGTGGAAATTTCAACCCAGGAATATGAATTTTGAAACAAATATTTGAATTTTCTGCTAAAAGAGATGAATTTTTACACTGAAAAAACGAATTTTCGCCAAAACGATTGAATTTCCAATAAAAAAAAAGTAAATTGTCAACCAAAAATAATTAAATTCTTAGTTTCTTCGAGACAGAATTTTGAATAAAATAGTTCAATTTTCTACATAATTACTGAATTTTCAAACCAAAAAGACAAATTTTCTACAAGACAGTAAAAATTCCGGACCAAAAATATGAATTTTGAAACCAATAGTTGAATTTTCTACCACATTAATTGAATTTTCAACCAAAAAAGATTTTTCAGTCAAGAAATAAAAAGGATGTTAAATAAACTGTTGTATTTTTAAGCCAAAAGGACGCATTTTTTTACGAAACAGTGAAAATTTCAACCCAGGAATATGAGTTTTTAAACAAATATTTGAATTTTATAGCAAATAATTTGATTTTTCAAACTAAAAAGACGAATTTTTGCCAAAAAGTTGAATTTTCAACCAAAAAAGATCAATTGTCAACACAAAATAGTTAAATTTTCTACCTAATTATTGAATTTTCAAGCAAGAAAGATTTTTCAGTCAAGAAAGAAAAAAGATTTTAAACTGTTGAATTTTCAAGCCAAAAAGATTAATTTTTCTACAATACAGTAAACATTTCGAACCAAAAATATGTATTTTGAAACAAATATTTGAATATTCTACCAAATGAGTTGAATTTCCAACCAAAAAATATTTTTCAGTTAAGAATGAAAAAATATTTTTCAGTTAAGAAATAAAAAAGAATTTAAGCCAAATTGTTGAATTTTTAAGCCAAAAAGACGAATTTTTCACAACACAGTAAAAATGTCAACCAAAAATATGAATTTTGAAGTCAATAGTTGAATTTTATACCAAATTAATTGAATTTTCAACCAAGAAAGGTTTTTCATTCAAGAAAGAAAAAATATTTCAACCCAATTGATGAATTTTTAATTCCAAAAGAGGAATTTACAACCAAAAAAGATGAATTTCAACCAAAAAAGATAAATTGTCAACCAAAAATAGTTACATTTTTAGTTTCTTCGAAAACAAATTTTATGAAAATAGTTAAATTTTCTACCTAATTATTGAATTTTCAAGCAAGAAAGATTTTGCAGTCAAAAAAGAAAAAAGATTTTAAACTGTTGATTTTTCAAGCCAAAAAGACGAATTTTTTTACAAAACAGAGAAAATTTCAACCCAGGAATATGAATTTTGAAACAAATATTTGCATTTTCTACCAAATTAATTGAATTTTCAACCAAAAAAGATTTTTCAGTCAAGAAAGAAAAAAAGATTTTAAACCAAATTGTTGAATTTTTAAGCCAAAAAAACGAATTTTCTACAATACAGTAAAAATTTCGAACCAAAAATATGAATTTTGAAACAAATAGTTGAATTTTCCACCAATTTAATTGAATTTTTAACCAAAGAAGATTTATCAGTTAAGAAAGAAAAAAGATTTCAACCCAATTGATGAATTTTCAATTCTAAAAGAGGAATTTACAACCAAAAAGGATGAATTTCAACCAAAAAAGATAAATTGTCAACCAAAAATAGTTAAATTTTTTGTTTTTTCGAAAACGAATTTTTATGAGAGTAGTTAGATTTTCTACCTAATTATTGAATTTTCAAGCAAGAAAGATTTTTCAGTCAAGAAAGAAAAAAGATTTTAAGCTGCTGAATTTTTAAGCCAAAAAGACGAATTTTCTACAATACAGTAAAAATTTCGAATAAAAAATATGAATTTTGAAACAAATAGTTGAATTTTCTACCAAATTAATTGAATTTTAAACAAAAAAAGATTTATCAGTTAAGAAAGAAAAAAGATTTTAAACAAAATTGCTGAATTTTTAATCCAAAAAGACGAATTTTCTACAAAACAGTGAAAATTTCAACCCAGGAATATGAATTTTTAAACAAATATAAGAATTTTCTAGCAAATTAATTGAATTTTCAAGCCAAAATGACGAATTTTTCTACAAAACAGTGACAATTTGAAACCAGGAATAGGAATTTTGAAAGAAATATTGGCATTTTCTACCAAATTAATTGAATTTTCAACCAAAAAAGATTTTTCAGTTAAGAAAGAAAAGATTTTTCAGTCAAGAAAGAAAGAAGATTTTAAACCAAATTGTTGAATTTTTAAGCCAAAAAGACGAATTTTCTACAATACAAATTAATTGAATTTTCAACCAAAAAATATTTTTCAGTTAAGAAAGAAAAAAGATTTTAAACCAAATTGTTGAATTTTGAAGACAAAAATATGAATTTTCTACAATACAGTAAAAATTTCAACCAAAAATATGAATTTTGAAATCAATAGTTGAATTTTATATAATAATTATAATTATAATTTTATAATAATTAATATAATATAATATAATATTATACCAAATTAATTGAATTTTCAACCAAGAAAGGTTTTGCATTCAAGAAAGAAAAAATATTTCAACCCAATTAACGAATTTTCAACCCTAAAAAGAGGAATTTACAACCAAAAAGGATGACTTTTTAACAAAATTGTTGAATTTTCAACAAAATAATATGTAGTTTTCGTCTTTTGTTTTTAATTTAACAATCGTACAAAATACTTGTGTAACAGCTTTTTAAAAGACAAAATTCAAACAAAAAAAGGGATAATTTAAAAAAAAAAAGTAGATCTAAGATTGAAAAAAATTGTATTTTATTCCTTAAATATTTGATGTGAAAATTCACAAAATTGAATGGGGTACTATATTCTATAAAGCTTAAAAAAACGAGAAAAAGGATTCCGAACATGCGCTGAAAAAAGTCGGAAAAAAATTCAAAAATTGTTGAGAAAAATCACTACTTACAGGAATAAATCTTTAAACGTTAAAATTTCTCATAAATTATTAGAAAAATACATTTCTAACCTCAAAATAAGTTGTAAACAACAAAAACTCGTAACGTCAAAAATACAATTTCCAATAAACCTAAACTTATCAAAACAAAAAAATCGCTAAAGACCAACAAATCAACTTTGAGAAGTGTATTATATTCTGAATAATCGGGAGAAAGTCAGAAATACTTGAGACAAAAATATCTTCTAAAAACAATCTTTTTTCTCCAAAAATAAAAGTAAATTTTTAAACTATAACAACAAATCAACAACTGCCTTAAGTGTTTTATATTTTAAATAATTGGACAAAACTCATAAATACTTTAGATAAAAATATATTCTAGAAAAATTCTTTTTTCTACAAAAATAAAATCGAAATTAGGGAAAAATTCGCTTACCTTTTCTAATGCACTTGTTGCAGAAAATGTGGCCGCAAAAGGTGAGAGAAAAGGGATCTTTTGATTTGCACATCAGGCAAAAACAGAGGTTGCATCTCAGCCAATTTTTCGGTATCACATCACTGGACTCCATAATTAATAAATTTTCACGAAAATAAGAAAATCCGAAATAAAAATAACAGAAAAACCGAAAAAAAACTTTTACGAATCTCGCGAGTAGTGTCTCGTTTGTACAAGCAAGAACACGTTAGAACTGGGGTTGTATTTTCTGCCGCTGAGGTCGCTAGTGGCAAGCACCCAAGTGCGGGAACTTTGAAATAAATAAATTTTTCTAAGTTATTTTATTAATTTTACATTAAAAACGTGATTTTATATGCACAATAGTTCAAGAAGAAGTAATTTGAGGTTGATTCGAGACTACGCGGGATATTGCTCCCAATTCGGCTCCCCAACCTCGCTGCGCATGCGTTGCACAAGCAGTCTCATTGGATGTTGATCGCGCGCTTATTTGAAATGATTAAATATGCGAAACAATCTTTTACAATGCATAATAAATATAAAGTACAAAAAATTATTATGAATTATTGAAAATTTACATTAGTGGAAAAAGGTATTCCTTCTTTTGAATTTAAAATCAATCATTTATTTGGAAAGAGTAAAATTGAATAATTAATTTACCTGTAACTCTAAAAGACTATTTTGTGATCAGAAAATTAATTTCATTGCTTCTAGAATGATGATTTATAATAAAAAATTGATTTATACATTTATTAATTTCAAAAAATAGCGCCATGTACAGTCAATGAGACTGCCGATGCGAAGCATGCGCAGTACAGTTGGGGAGCCTAATTGGGAACGGGAAGTTCTGATAAGAAATTTTAACATTTGTAAAAAGTTGAAATTTTTTATCAGTGCAAATTATTGTACATATATAGATTACAAAAGTATGTGATTACAATTTTTGATAAATGAGTCAACAAAGTTCCGTCTGGTTCCATCTCGGATTTCTCCGGAATGGAACCTTTCATTTTGAACATGTCGAGATAATGAAATATTTATTAACAAATAAATGTTAAATAATGAAGAAATATTCTTCATTTTGTCTAAAACACTGATTTATAACTAAAAGTTAATTTATTAGATACTCACCCAAACTTTATTTTTTTAATAACTTTAAAAAAAATATTTTTCACCATAAATGTATTTCGATTAATTTTTTATTTCTCAATGCCAATTTAATTCAATAATAAAATCGTCACAAAAAAAATTATGGGATGAAATTCGTGATACGATATATTTTTTTCGCATCGAGTTCATATCTACGTTATTATTGGGTTTATGCCCATGTAGTTTACTGACCATAATCCTACTATTAATGAAGATATGTACTCAATACGAAAAAATTACTTTGTATCACGAATTTCATCCCATCCTAAAATGAAAAAATCTAAAATCACTAGATTGATAGTAAGAATCTAGTGGTTTTCCGGGAAAATAATTTTTAGGGCAATTGAACTATTTTATTAATGAATACCTACCATTCACGTAATTTCACAACCAATTAGCTTTTCGGCAACAATTTATGTGAAATCTCGTGATTACATTTTTTTAGAGTAAGGAGGACTTAAGTAATAATTACACCAGGTTTGAATTGCGCGCCGATAGCGGTCAATGATGGTCGGTGCCAGGGATGGAAACCTATTTTACGCTCGGTAATTTAGTGGGTTTCTACGGGTTTCTACAGTAATTTACGATTTAATTTACGTCAGAAGCTCCAAATTTATTAAGGCTTCTACGCAAATTACGCAATTTACACCATGTATTTATGTTTTTTTTTTTTGTGAATTAATTTTTTCAAATATACGATTTTTTGGTTGAAAATTTCAAAATTTAACTATCTTTTTGAAAATTTATCTTTTTGGTTGAAAATTAATTTTTTCGAGGCCTATTAAGCGGGGCTAAAGCTCTGCTTTTTACTCCCAAGTGACTGAAAAGTGACGTCAGTGGTGAATAATGAAAATTATGCATCTATGAGCTCGCATTTTATGATTATCAGCCCCCTCACCGTAAAAACTGTGAGGAAATTTTGGTTGCAGATAATAGAATTTTGCGGTTATTTATGGAAAGTTACCATGTATACCTATGAAATTACCATAAACGACCGAGAATTTTCATAAATGTCCGGAAATTTATGGAAATTCAAAAAAATGAATTTCGGGTAAGTTACCATATATACCTGTAAGATTACCATAAATGACCGAGAATTTTCATAAATTTCCGGAAATTTATGAAAATGATTAAAAATGAATTTTGGACAATCTATGGTAAGTTACCATATTTACCTGTAAAATTACCATAAATCACCGAAATTTTTCATAAATTTCCGGAAATTTATGGAAATTTTTAAAAATGAATTTTGGGTAATCTATGGTAAGTTACTATATATACCTGTAAAATTACCATAAATGACCGAAATTTTTCATAAATTTTCGGAAATTTATGGAAATTTTTAAAAATGAATTCTGGGTAAGTTACCATATTTACCTGTAAAATTACCATGAATGACCGAAATTTTTCATACATTTCCGGAAATTTATGGAAATTTAAAAAAATGAATTTTGGGTAATCTATGATAAGTTACCATATATACCTGTAAGATTACCATAAATGACCGAAATTTTCCATAAATTTCCGGAAATTTTTTAAAATGAATTTTGGGTAATCTATGGTAAGTTACCATATATAATATAATAATATAATAAATATAATAAATAAAAATATAATAAAATCGTCTTTTTAGTAGAAAATTATTTGTTCGAAAATTTAACTTTTTGGTTGAAAATTCATTTATTTTGTTGAAAATTTTAACATTTTGTTGAAACTTCGTTTTTTTTTGTTGAAAATTATTTATTTACTGGAAATTCAACTATTCCATTTTTAGTTGAAAATTCATGTGTTTTGTTCCAAATTCGTCTTATTCGGTCGAATATTAATCTTTTTTGGCTTTAAGTTCATTTCTGTGATTTAAAATTCAATTTTTTATTGGTCAAAAATTAATTTTTATTGAAAATTTAACTGTCCCATTTTTGGTTAAAAATTGATCTTTTCCAGTTGAAAATTCAACTTTTCGTCTGAAAATTTCACTATTGCATTTTTGGTTGTCGAGAAAAATCCTTTTTCCCAGGTTATTAAAAAAAAAAAGTTTTGTCCTATGTAATTAGTATTACTAGAGCAAAAAAGCGCGCGCTTTGCGCGCGTCAAGCTTTTTC